>JARJCQ010000116.1:0-239928 GCA_029281465.1 Mycena epipterygia | reverse complement strand
CACACATGCGCGCACACACATCTATGTAATCCATCGTTCATCCACGCTAAAAAAAATGAGAAGCTTGCGAATAAGAGCACAAGGAACCGCACCAAGGGACGTTTGCGAAGAGAGTTAGTGCGTGCGAGCGCACCGATGACATCAATGGCAGCCCGAGTCCTGGTGTTCTTTCGAGCAGTGCGCCCGATCTTCAGATGCGCTTGGAGGAGACGAACAGTGGCCCAATTGTTCGTATAGCGCTTCAAAATTGGGAATTTGGCGCTCATCTATTAAGTCAGCGCAATGCACGAGCACAGAGGTAGACGACGACTCACCAGATCGTAAAAGACCTTCAATTTTTCCCGCTTTTGGGCTTTGAAAGTCGCTGCGGGAGTGAGGTGGCTTTTCACAAGTTTCTTAAGGTGCGCCTGTCCTTGTAAATATAACGTAACAGGAAATGCGACTAGACGTACCTGGATGTCGTCTAACAGCCCGGAGCTCCAATCTTTGAAGAGCTCGGAGTAAGGGATGTGCGATGCTGATTTCGGACGTGGAATCTTTGGCGTTGAATCTGATTCTGATTCTGCCTCGGAGGACTCGCTGTCGAGGTCTGTGAGCGGGCTGGTAGGAGGGCTGTCATCCGCCACAGTCGCGGGCCGCGAAACAGGGCTCGTTGGAACACGGACGGGCGTAGACAGACGTGCGCGAGGGGTCTCCAATACGGTGGTGGCAACGGACACGCCCGCGGGTGGGATGTTGACCTTCAGTATGTTTGCACGTATGAACTTTGGGACATCTCGATGCGCCGCGGGGATGGGAGCCTGAAGGTTGTGAATGTCGGTCGCCCAGAGTGAAACGACCAAGGGTTGCGGAGGGGGGGGAGGAACTGGCGAAGGGCCGAATAGCTGTAATATGAGCGGGTACCATCTCGAATGCAAGCAGGACCTGAATCGCCAACGGTACTTATCGTGCATGCGAGTCGGGTAAACACCAACTCCATTCGTCTCCCTTGATGGCACGTGAATTTGGTCGGTTTCTTGTCTTGAAGAAGAACAAGGGCAACTCTTGTTAGGGGTAGAAGTACAAGGCACGTATACGGCTCAAAATAGCGAGCGAAGGGTGTTGTCCGCCATCGCAGGAATAAGGAGATAAGATGCTAAGGGGAAACAAAGACTCAGTAGAAAACAAGAAATGAAACAACTGCGATGCGACCTACAGTTAAAAGAAAGTCCGTTGGCCACGTCGTCCAGAAATATCCTTCCCAAACTCTGCCCTGTTATCGCCATCATGTCAAACCTACCGCCGCCAAGGAAAATTGCAAGGGCACCGGGGTCCAGTTTATTCTATTGTTGTGACAGATGATGGGAAATATCTAGCAAGCGGCGGTGAGCATCGTCATATAAAAAATTTTCAGTCGTTTACGCATTGGGTTCAGGAAATGACGGCACGAGATTATGGAATTTACAATCTATGGCTCTCATTCCAAAGAGGCCTGCGGCCGCCGGCCTCCGAGGGGCAACTACAGCGATCGCATGGACCAACCTGGACGACGAACCTGGCGAAATGCTCTTTTATGGTACCGTTAATGGTTATTTGATTGGGTGGCGCCAGGTTTCAGTGAGGACCAGCTGAATTCACCTGGAGAACAGGTACTCACGACGTACTAGGGACATCAGGGCTTCCACGAGTTTTTCTGTAGACGGCTTGCTCAGCCGGCCGAAGTCACCGCTCTTGCGTTTGATGCTCTGTCGAATCGTCTGGCAGTCTGCAATTACAACTCGGCGGTTCAGGTCTTTGTCTTGGCCTCGGCGGCGACGCCTCGCAAAATCTTCGCCGTCAGCATCACTAACTTTATTCCCAAATCAATCCACTTCGGTGCGATGCGCGGGAACGAGAGAGAACTTCTTGTGTTCGGGCTCCATGATGGCAAAATGTGAGTCTCTGCAGTTTTACCCGTTCAGGCTGACCATGAGATTCAGCCGTACTTTGACTGGTTCACTGGACATCGACAATCGCTCGGAACCTTGGGAAATTGGTGTTTGTATGTGAGTCAGCTGCATTTGACTGCAATTATCCCGTACTTACTGCAAATCCAGTGGAGACGCGGCCATGGACACTCGCAGAGGGACGGTTTGCGTCGACGACACGGAGTGCAGGGCTATTCTTTACCGCCTCGATGATCACCAGCGCGTCAAGACATTCTCCATCCCGGTCACTAAACAGAAGCGGCCACGGCAGGTGCGGTTCGTTGACGATTCCAAGGCTATCGTAATCGGCAGCGACCACGGAATCGTATACATTTTCGACCGCCGGAGCGGAGAAATGATGGATAAGCTAGTATTGAAGGGGGAAGACTGGGTTCAGACAATCGCCGTAAGGAATGAGGTTCAAATGTGTTCTGTGTCACTTACATTACCAACACAGACTGCAGACTGCAACGGCGCCCCCACTATTTTCGTCGCAAAATCCGGGGAGGACTGGGGACGGAACGACATAATCGTATGGCGGAAGAGGGCAGGCGAGCCCCGTAGTTGGTCGGAGAGGATTATGGCGCTGGTGCTATTAGCATGCCTGGCGTTTGCGTACCATAACAGGGGAGCATTGGAGACGGTGATCAGAAATTATTTCATTTAATAGATAGTTGTTTTCTTGCCTACCTCTAGAAAGATCTTGTTAATCTGGGAAAACCAGCCCAAAACCAAATTAAGCCAGCCAGAAGCGGATGCTGCGCGGACGAGACAGACGTGGAAGTCAAAAGCGTATACGCTGGTGAGTTGCCGGGATTAGATTGAGCCGCCGAAGAGGGAGGGAGAAAGAGAGCAAATCGCCAACGTCAAACGTTGGGGAGTTGGACATGGTAGGAGGAAGATGAGCAAGTCAAAAGCGGACGCGGCAGCCAGAAGCGGATGCTGCGCGGACGAGACAGACATGGAAGTCAAAAGCGTATACGCTGGTGAGTTGCGAGGTGTTGATTGAGCCGCCGAGGAGGGAAGGAGAAAGAGAGTAAATCGTCAACGGTAAACGTTGGCGAGTTAGACAGTGGTATGTAGGAGGAAGATAAACAAGTCAAAAGCGGACGCGGCGGATCATCAGCCGAGCACCGCCACTGATTGATCTTCTTGGCGTCTTCTCTCCCACCACCACATCATCCCACCTTCTGAACTTGGCAGCGTTTACCGCTGGCGACTTCGTCCGTCGAACACGTCCTAACTTACCAGCGTCTACGCTGGTGACTTGTCTTTCAGTATTTCATACTTTCGGCTCGATAGCCCGACGCGTTTACCGCTGGCGACTTTTCCCTCAATCAAGTCCTAACTTACCAGCGTCTACGCTGGTAACTTGCCTCTCATTATTTCATACTTTCGGCTTGATGGTCTGCGCGTAGGGCTTGGCCGATGTGTTGCCCTCTATTCCTAAGCTCGATGACTGTTCGTCATAGCTTATCGGGGTCTAACTCAATATATTAACTGCTAACAGAGTTATATAGGCTAAAAATAAGAAACATTCAAGCTGTACGTGGATGGACGAGCTGTTCCCGGGGGGGGCCTTGTATTTGAACTGAACATTTTAGTCTATTTGGCCTGTGTCCTCGTCTCAGGAGGTACCCCATGAGGGCAGCGCCGAGGTACTTACATGCTCAGGGGAAACGTGAGGTTCAGAGAGGACAGGGGAAGGGGGTGAATATCTCATATCCTAGCCGCCGCGTGAGCATTTAAAGCAAAACAATACCTGATACGCACCAAATAGCTCGCGAGAGGAATACCACCAAGAGCGGCCGTCATTTCTGCAGCGAGGGAAATTCCATCAAGAGCGGACGTCAAGTCCGTCACAGAGACAGGGCTAGAAGCGCAACCCTTAAAACAAATAAATGAATGTCACTCGGGAACTAATAATAATGCGAAGGCACCTGTTCGCGTTGGGCTGGAGTTTCTTCGCAGTTGTCATGATTCTGGCGCCGTAAAAATTCTGTCGCCTTTTTCATATTCTGAAGTGGAGAATACTGGGTCGCGTCGGGATCGCGTGGTCGCCGAGCCGCGTATTCTCGTTTATATGGCTCGAAACGGCGAGATGCGAGTTGGAAGGGACTTGCGAGTCTGGTACTATCGCTGAGAGCAGTCACCCGAACTGTAGTGTCCGAGTGTGAGGAACGCATTTTTTAGAGCGCCCTGCAGTTCATTAAACTTTTAAGGATGTGACTCCGTTGTTCTCTGCTCGGAGAGATCTGTTGTACTTTGGCCGGTGCTCAGCGTCATTGGTTTCAAGGGTAAGCGAGATGGCTTGTACATGTGTTTTGGCCTGGCTTAGCATTCATGCGACGATGCGCATGCGAAGAGCGACGAAGAGGCGGGTCCACACGTATGCCCGTCGGGAACAAGGACATGAGCCGAGGATGGCGGCCGATAATCGACAGAGTAGGCACCTGTCGAGTAGCCCTGCGGTAGCGGTCCACTCACGGGCTTCCAGTCCATACTAGTCCGTGCAGGGAGGAATATCCAGCTAAACTCTAACGAGTCGAGACTCACAAGATAAGATCCAATCACGAAGTGATCTGATCAGCACAGCTCCCTCCCAACAATATACTTGTCGCGCGACAACCTTGTTCACTCTTGTCTTGTGTCCCGCCTTGCCGCGCGATATGGCTGTCTTATCCGACTCCTAGGTCTGACACGCGTCTCACCCGCCACACGGCCTTGTCCCTCATTGAGTTCGCGGCTGAATCGCGTCCAATTGCGGTTGTCTTGGCAATCCATGGTTCGCGCTTTGGTCATCATTCATGAGTACATACCACTTTATTCCGAAACAGGCAAGGAAGGTACATACACTTTTCCCACTTTGGATTTCTTGTTCGTCCACTTCCTATAAAAGCGGCTGTTTTGGCCAGACAGTGCTAGAAATTAAAGATTCTCCCAGTCTCCAGTCCCTTGAAGCATGAACCACCACTCCCTTTCCGTATCGTCAGGCACGTTCCTTACTCTGCACCCCGGACATGTCCGCTTATCTACCCGTAGAAAACCGTCTAAAGTACTTCTGCCCGCTCTGCGACAGCTGTCCAACGTGCGGGGCCGATCCCGACCATATGCCCGTTCCGCACCATGATGCTGTCCAGGTTCCTGCAGTCCGAGGTGCCTTACATCATTTTAAAATATATCCTAGCTTATCCGAGCTCACGATCTCACCAGAACGTATACTTCCGGTCGCTCCCATCGCTCTGCCCCTTACACTTTTTGTGCTGGAGACGTACTTGCAGGGTGGGTGGATGCATCTTATCTTACCTTATTCAATTTGCCTGTTAGCCTACTACTTCTGAGCTTCCCAGCACCGTATTACGCATGATGATGATTGATACAATATCCTCGCAGTCGAATTGGCTGTCCGCCTTCGTTCGAAGAATACAAGAAGTGTGAAATATAATGTGAGGCAAGTCACCAGCGTAGACGCTGGTAAGTTAGGACGTGGTTGACGGACGAAGTCGCCAGCGGTAAACGCTGCCAAGTTCAGAAGGTGGGAGGATGTCGTGGGAGAGGAAGAATCAATCAGTGGCGGTGCTCAGCTCATGATCCGTTACATCCGCTTTACTGCATCCGATCCTACAACCACCACGCCACCCACCATGTCTAACTTGCCAGCGTCTACCGCTGGTAATTTAACTCCCTTATTCATCCAACCTCACCAGCGTATACGCTGCTGACTTGCTCATCCTCCACGTCGCCCAATAGCCAAAAAGCGGATGCTGGCCCAAATGTCTCCTTCAAGAACAAAACTATTGGCGAAAAACATTCCTCCTTCAAGAACAAGAGACTATTGGCGAAAAACGTTCCTTATACTGTTTATGGAACAATACAACTCGTCGGCGAGCATATAAATATGGCCACTCGGGGGTCGTCTGTTTCCACTCGACTTTGCTCTCTCATTTTACTCCGACAACGAGCCATCATCATCTCTGACTCCCTCCTTAACGGCGTTTTCGCCGATAACGAGCTACCACCATCTCTGACTCCTCTCACTCTCCTTAACGGCGTTTTCGCCGATAACGAGCTACCATCATCTCCGACTCCTCTCCCTCCGATCCTCAACGGCGATTCGCCGATAACGAGCTATCATCATGCCCAAAAAGACCACTCTCTGTGAAAACTGCCCGATCGCGGGTGTCACTCATCATGTCCCGGCCGTCCAGAAAATCGCGCATGCATTGGAAATCCGACGTGTTCATGAACTAGCGCAAAGCAGCGAGGCACAATTGAGCAACAATACCGGCCTGGCAGACTCAATGTCTGCATTATCCATCGCGCAGCGGCCGCCCCCTGTATCCGTTGCTCCTCCAGGCGCTGATACTCCCCTGGTGTCTTCCGAGCACTCTACCAGCTTGACCGACCTGGCAGATTGGATGACCGCGCTCGTTATGACAGACGCTGGCCCAGATTCTTACCAGCAACCCTCCAAGCTCTTCACCCCGCGGGAAGAGTTTCAGGAAATGTGTGCCCCCGAACTCCCTGATGCGTTCCATCCAATTCCGCTTTCCGAAGCAAGTCGCAGTATACAGACCCTCTTGGCTCACCAGATGCCCGTTTCCCGTAAAAAAATCAAGGGCAAGCCCATTCTTCTCAAAATACAGGAGGACGTCCGAGCTTCTCTACAAAGTTTGGATGTTAGCTTCGACAAGGGGAAACCTGAGGAAGTCGCCGCCATGCGCATTTGTTTGGACGCTGCTGCTAATGTGGTGACTGCTGCCGGGGAGTCTCTGAAAAACCTCGCAGGCAACTACCACCTGAAGGAATTGAGAGGCAGTGTTGTGGCAGACGTTCAAGTGTTGGATCGGCACATCGATGTCATGTCAGCGCGACTCCCTCGTGTCCCCGGGACCCCAGATGCTGGACCCATGCGATATAGCGCTGGTGAGCCGTGGATCATTTGTTTCCGTTTTCCTAATATTTACCGAGATCCTAGTTCACCTCTTCCTGAATCCAATCGCAGACCTCGATCTCATTGCCCAGATGACGCTTCTGCTCGTCGTAATATGTAATGTAATCATCGGCATTGGGAGCAATCCATGCAACTTCATTCTTGAAACCCTGAGGGCGATAATCGTACTGGTCATGTCGTTAAACGTCGACCCCGGTGCTGAAAATGACGCGAATCAGCTATTTGTGCTCCAGCAGCTCCCACCGAATCTCCACGCGGCCCTCCAGGCCTTTAAAATCGACAGCAAAACCACCGTTTACGCGGTGTGCCCGTCATGCAGTTTCACGCACGCGCCAATGGAGGATAAGGCTACGGGAGCCCTCACATATCCCGCTACTTGTCAAAATACCATCATTGGCAAGGATGGGCCGTCGAATTGTGACGAAGATTTATTGGATGCTCAGCACAGCAAGATGCGACCTCTCAAGACGTATGTCTTTGCGTCCTTCGAAGAGTACCTCGCCAGACTTCTTGCGGACCCCAAAATCGAGGAGATGTGTGACAGAACATGCGATGTCGCTATGGCTTCCTTGGCCAAGACCCCTGAATCTGTAACCAATGTTTTTCACGCGAGCTTCATGAGATCATTCGAAGGACCCGAAAAGGGAAAACTTTTCATTGACAGAGGGGACCGCATGCGATTGGCGTTCGAGGTGCAGTTAGACTTCTTCAATCCCAATGGCACTCGAAAGCGCGGGAATCACGACTCCATCGGGATACTTTCAGCGGCCCTCATGAATCTCGACGACGACATACGATATAAGCCAGATGCTCTGTATGTTAGCATCATCCCTGGCATGAACGAGCCTGACGTGGAGGAAATCCCTCATTATGTGCGGCCTCTCATCGATGTTTTTGCTGTGGGCTGGGAGTGCGGCCTGCACTTCTCTCCCACCGGGCGGTCATCGACAGGTCGGGATGTGGATCTCGCCATTATAATCTCCGTCAACGATCTCCCTGCCGCTAGAAAAATCTCCGGTACGGCGGGTACTAGCTCACATTTCTTTTGTACGGTCTGTGATTGTTATCATTTGAAAAATGTTTGGAACACGGATTTTCAAAACTGGAAACGTAGGGATGTGAACCATTTACGTCAAAATGCCTTTGCTTGGAGGGATGCCAAGACGCTAGCTCAGCGCAAAAAATTTTTGAAGCGAGTGGAGTGCGCTGGTCAGAACTATGGCGTTTACCCTACTGGAATCCTACTCGCATGCTGGTGATCGACGGGATGCATTGCGTTCTTGAGGGAATTGTGAAGTATCATTGTCGCTACATTCTTCGTCTTGACGCAACGATTGCCAAAGAGAAGGAGACCCAGGCGGCTTTCTCATACGACTGGATGGCATATGATCCGTCCAAGGTCGCTGAGGATGATCTTTTAAGTGAGAAGGAAGAATCCGAAGAACAAGTTCAGAAACTCCAGAGGAAGCTCCAGGAGGCCGTTGTTCCACTCGATAGTGATGAGCCCGGCACTGATTTGGAAAGCATGCGAAGATCACTCCTATCCAAGAATTTGCGCCCCCTGCGATTCGTAACCAGCTCACTCCGCTTGACAGTGGGTGGACGGCAAATAAAAGCTGATCATGTTGATGCACTCCTTGCCTGGGTAAGCGTGTTGAAATCCATTCACTACAATGTACTGTTTTCTGATTTTTTTTTTCTAAAACAGCGACTCACCATGCCATTAACGGATCCGGACTTCACTCCGAAAGCTATCAATCTCAGCCAACTCAAATACATTCAGCGTGTTATATCGAAAACTGCGACCCCCTCGTGGATCAACTCCGTGCCTCGAAATTACGGAGAGAGCAGTGCAGGCACAATCAAGGCGGATGAGTGGCGCACCCTGGCCACCATCTATATCCCCATCGCGCTCGTCTTAATGTGGGGGGATCAGCCAGAAGAGGATGCAGAGCGTCTGCTGGCGATGTTGCATCATAGCATGGCTCTATTTCAAGCTGTCACCTTGGTATGCCGATACAGTTCGTCACAGCTGCGCGCCGATGCGTATCGTCAATTCATCAAGGAATGGGTGGATGGCTTAATTACCAACCACCCCCACTCGTCGGAGCACAATGCTAGGATAAATATTCATGCAGCATTTCACATCTACGATTTCATTCTGCTCTTCGGACCAATAATGGCCTGGTGGTGCTTCCCATTTGAACGTCTCATCGGCGCCCTCCAGAGGATCAACAAGAACAATCATATTGGAGGCGAGCTCGAAGCAACAATTGTCAAGTCATTTTGGAGAGGTGCCAACCTCCGACGATATCTGAACCGTGCGGATTGCCCCGAAGTTATCAAGCAGTTCAAAGTTTTGTTCGACCTTACATTTTCTCCGCACAATGACAGGAGCACAGAGTCTGTCCCTGCTGAAGATGGAAAGGATCGCGCCCATTATACACATCAAGGAGTCAACTATTCGCGCGCTTCTGCACACCTGGGAAACAGTCTCGTTCTTTATTACCCTTCTTCTAATGCATCGTCCCTGATTGCGGGCAGCATCCAATGTATTGAGACGGCCGGTGACGACACTATATTCCATATTCGACGTCAAGCGCCGCTCCCTCCAGGCAAATTCGACCCATTTCTCCCTTATCCCCACTTCCCAGTGCGGACTTACTCGTGGTTCATGGAAGATGTCGTCGACAAGGTCAAGCCGTTCGCAGTAATCTCTCACTGCGCTCGGTTTGAATTTTCCGACAATCGTGCTGTGATTCTGAACCTATCCAGGGTACGTTAAAGGCGCGCGCATAAATAATTATTCAGCTGATATCTCACAGAGCTAAGTTCTGGCTAAGCTCTGAACCACAATTCGGGATGGGCCGCAACACTATTAGTGTGTAAGTTGTATTTAGGACTTCAGTTGTATCAAATTACACTACCTTTGCAATGCGACGTGAAAGTTATATAATAATACCCAGTCCGAACCAGATGCTGGGAAAAGATTCTAGTGCATGCCCGTAAGACGAACAGCAGTAGCGGCGAGAGATTGAAGTCAGAAGGCAATCTCGACTGTAGACAGTTGACAGTGCGGAAAGAGAGGATCAGTGGCGGTGCTCATCACATGATCCGCTGTGCATCCGCTTTCTGACATCTCTTCCTATCCCGAACGCCCAACTCTGCAACTGACCGACGTTTACCGTCGGCCATTTGACTCACTCTCACTCACACACCACATCAAAACTCATCAGCGTATACGTTTGGTGACTTGTTCGTCCTCCACGTCCGCAGCGTCGTCCACAGTATCGGCTCCCATCTCGTCCGTTCGCAGCGTCACTCGCCTCGCACCTCCGCCAATCCCAATCCGTCTGGTAAGTCGAAACCGCATGGTGCATATCCAACCAATGAACATCCTTCCGTAGATCTTCTGGCCGCCGATCTTTTCCATGCCCTCTCGCGACAATGTACCCACCTTTCCGGTTAGTCGTTAGTATGATGTTCCTATTCATATCTGAAGCATATCCTTTTAGGCCTCGCATCCATTCAACGGGCATATCCGCAAGGACACAACCGTCTTTGGCGTCCTGTGCGGCGACGCCGAATTTTTGCTCAATGTCCCTACGCCCCAGGACGCCCCAAGCCCTACCTGGACGGAATTGGATGGCCATTTCGATCGCACATCTTGGATCTCTCTGTATGCCCCCAATCTCCTCTTTGTCCCGCGCGACACTCCGTTCCATGCCCCTCTTTCGATCGGCTCCGTCTTCCTTACACCGGACTCCCTCTTGTAATTGCCGAAGGAGGAGGATGGATCTTGGAACCCGAGCTCGCGAACTCCTGGAAAGAGCTTGAAACTGGGCTCAGAAGCGTTCTCAGCGCCATGGAGGCGGGGTCCGCGTTCGTTGGATCCGCGGCCTATCCATGGCCTTTACAGTATGGATATGACGTTCCTCGCTGTACCCGTCATGCAGCGAACAACGTCGCAATGCGCGCCCGCAACGCCTTCCTGCCTCTAATGGCCCAGATCTCCCTGATGTTCGCATGGCTCGATCATGAGTATCCTGCTACGTGGCGCGACAAAGTAATCGAAATCTCTGGTGTCCATCCGCAGTGGTGGGCGGGATTGCAGATCTCTGCTGTTGGCAATATGAAAACCCCACGGGTCGGTGGCATTATTGACTTGACACAGCCGGACGCCCCACTTCACAAGTTGGACTGGATCATTCCCATAATCGTCGGAAAACTCCCAATTCCACTCTATTTTCACTGGGGGGAAGATTTCATCCGTTCAAAGCTCCCTGTACCTGCAATCTTAAAAGATCGAGGGTTTTATCCCGACGCCGCAGAAATGGCCTATCTACTCCGGCTTCCGGGCGATGTTGCCTTCAGTCCGTGGTGCAAGGCGGGCGTGAGAATGGTTTCCGACAGAGTTCGCCATCCGTACGTACCAACTCCCGTGGTTGCGGACGTCAACGCTCGATCGGCCACTGCGGGCATCCCTTCACCGACCGTGGAGGTGGTCATGCACCGTTATCCGCAGCCAGAAAAGGATAGCGGGCAACAATACGGCGAAGACGTTCATGCCTTTGTTGCTCGTCGCAAGGCGCAAAATGAACAGCTGGCTAAGAGGGAGACGCCTAAAATGCAGCAAGAACGCTTGCAACGAGAGGCAAACGCCACCCGAGGAGCACCACCGGGGAGAAAAGGAGCACGCGTTTTTGTCTGGGACGAAGAGGAGACCGGTTGCTTCATCAGAAGAGCCATCAACCGGGACAAGGCGGGCGACATGTGGGACGAATTTACCCGCAATCAGCGCTTGTATGATGGTTTCCACAACGAGTGGGACCTGTGTACCGCGCTCGCTCCGGACGAGGAGCCCCAGGGCTTCGATGACGAGGACGATGAGATGTACGTCCCGGACGCCGAGTTCCCGGAGCTCCCTGGCATCCCCGATGCTCTTTTGCCTGCAGAGAATGCCAGAAACCCCGCCACAAGTGAAGATTTGAAGCGCATATATGGCGTGGGGGATGATCCGGAAGCTGATGAAGATCTGGAGGCTGGCGAAATTCTCAACGATAGTGAGCCAGTGTACGACCCATATGAGGACATGACCAAGATTCCACTTGCACGTTTCGGGTTCACACAGCCCACTTCTCCTCGTGCAAGCTATAAGAATCCCCTCAAAATCGATTTATCCCTCAAATCACTGGGAGATGATAAGTGGCCGGGCCTCGAAACACCTGAATATCGGCACCTGCCGACGCTCTTGGCTTATCTGGAGGGCGCACAATCTATCCACAACATTCCGAGCGAGCTGCTCGATCTCCGACAACAAGGAGCAGAAATCTCGCTCATGTCAAATTGGACTGTCGTGGTTAGGCGGGAACGCCTAGATGGCAAAATATATTACGTGCTTGCGCCCAAGACCTCTCTGCCGGTGGAATTTCCTCTGTATATTCTATTGCCAAGCGCTGTGACCACCGTCCAGGTCCTTCGCATGAGATGTTTTAATCCTCGGGAAATAATCTTTCACCTGTTGAAACACGGAGTAGAGTTTCGACTTTGCTTCCGAGACGATGTCGGCATTGCGCCTGAGCCCCCACTCCTAGACAGGTTCACCGGTCTCGGATACCGTCACGTAGGATACAAGCCTTCCCTCATCGACCACGGAGTTTACGAGATGCTGCGGGAGCGTTTTCTGGGGTCTACTCGCGGTCGCGCTGCCCTTTTTGCCGGTGGGATTGTTGGCCGGTTGGCGCGCCTGATCGTTGATGAGGATCTTGCGTGTCTGGGTCCAAGCCACGAAGTTTTCATGACTGGCATTCGTTTGTGGGATGGCCAAAGTTCGGAAGCATATTGGGACGACGAACTTACAGATCAGGACATCGACCTTATCTGCGGCGTGTACGAGATTGCAACCGGTGCGTCGACAGCTATATTAATGCGATTGTTTCTAACGATATTTAGGGCGGATCAACAAGAAAGATGACGATCCACAGACATCGAAAATGTCATGGTGGCCTAAACCTCATCCGTTTAGCTTGTCCGGGCTGAATACGGGGTGGTGGTCTCCAGATTGTGAGCGGTGGTTCCAGCAGCGTTTAGCCGTGATCAAAAGTGGCCGCGCGAACCTCTACACGCAGACTCAGTGGAAGCATATGCTAAAATTCTACAAGAAAAGTCGCGAAATCGGGATCGCGAATGAAAAGATCACCACCCAGTTCTTGACTGCCGCCCTGTCCAATGGTGCTCGCTGAGTCTCGAGAAAAACTTTTACGCACATCTATTAATGCATGTATCCTGGCAGTAACTACCTGTGAATAATAAGCTAATTTTCTACGCTTGCAATTTTTTTTTTAAATCGCTCCGCGCCAAGCCATATTTGGAGTACTGACCTTGCGAGTAAGAGAGGGAATAAGTAACTTCCAGTTTGATTTGTGAGCTAGTGCTTCCCGTAAGACGGCCAGCAGTAGCGGCGAGAGATTGAAGCCAGAAGGCAATCTCGACCGTAGACAGTCGACAGTGCGGAATGAGAGGATCAGTGGCGGTGCTGACCTTTTGACTTGTTTATTTCTCCCTCTCCCGCCCCACCACTGTCCAACTCGCCAGCGTTTACCGCTGGTGATTTACTCTCTCTTCCTCCCTCTTCAGCAGCTCAACCCAGGTTTTCAACTCACCAGCGTATTCGCTGGTGACTTGCTCGCCATCTGCGGCCGCAGAGTCCGCTCCGTCGCTCGTGCCCCCGGTGCATTCATCTGCCTCGCTCGGCCACCGGATGGAATCTGCCAATGGCGGGACAACAGGGTCGGACCACTTTTGTGCTCCTGACAAGATTTCGTTTCGCCTTCAAGCTTCAAGACGAAGTCGGTCCGTTTTGCGCGCCAGAAGATTTGGCCGATGGACACTCCGCCCTCAGTCTGCACGCTCTCCGCGCGAACCGCCACGTCACTCTCGTCCCCCCCTCGTCCTCCGTGTCCCCCTCGTCCTCCCTGCCCGGCGGCGACATCGTCGTCATCCACATCCGCGGCGTCCGCAGCGTCCGCGCATGTCCTCCTTGCACGGCGCGCTCTCCGCGCGAGCCACCACCTCACTGTCGTCCCCCGTGTCCCCCTCGTCCTCCGTGTTCCCCTCGTTCCTCTTGTCCCCGCTTCCCTCCCTACCCGCTGGCGACATCGTCGTCATCCACATCCGCGGCGTCCGCAGCGTCCGCGAATGTCCTCGTCCTCCCTGCACGGCGCGCTCTCCGCGCGAACCACCACCTCGCTCTCGTCCCCCGTGTCCCTCTCGTCCCGTCCCTCTCGTCCCCCCTTCCCTCCCTACCCGCTGGCGACATCGTCGTCATCCACATCCGCGGCGTCCGCAGCGTCCGCGCATGTTCTCGTCCTCCTTGCAGGGCGCGCTCTCCACGCGAACCACCACCTCGCTCTCGTTCCCCGTGTCCCCCTCGTCCCCCCTCCCCTCCCTGCCCGCCGGCGACATCGTCGTCATCCGCATCCGCGGCGTCCGCAGTGTCCGCGCATGTCCTCGTCCTCCTTGCAGGGCGCGCTCTCCGCGCGAACCACCCCCTCGCTCTCGTCCCCCGTGTCCCCCTCGTCCCTCTCGTCCCCCCTTCCCTCCCTACCTGCTGGCGACATCGTCGTCATCCACATCCGCGGCGTCCGCAGCGTCCGCGCATGTGCTCGTTCTCCCTGCACGGCGCACTCTCCGCGCGAGCCACCACCTCACTGTTGTCCCCCGTGTCCCCCTCGTCCCCTTCCCTCCCCTGCCCGCCGGCAACATCGTCGTCATCTACATCCGCGGCGTCCGCAGCGTCCGCGCCCGTGTCCTCGTCCTCCCTGCGCTGCGCGCTCTCCACGCGAACCACCACGCTCTCTTCCCTCGTGCGCCCCTCGGACCCCTTCCCCTCCCTGCCCACCGGTGACATCGCCGTCATCCACAGCGTCCGCAGCGTCCGCTCCCGTTCCCCGCCCTCCGCTCTCCAACTTACCAGCGTATACGCTGGTAACTTGCTGGTTTCTGCGCGTCACCCCCCCTCCCCCCTCCCCTTTGTGCACGTGTCCCGCCATCCGCCATCCGCCCTCCACCGTCTGTTGTCGTCGGCGCGCCATGCCCACGCCCTCCCGCTACCGGCTTCGGTGGCGGGCCATGCAGCTGAGACCACGGCAGTGCCCGCTGGCCCAGCGCCGGCGCTCTTTTCTCTTAACCGCCTTACCACTACCACCGCCACCTCGTAACTCGCCAGCGGTACTGCTGGCGACTTACTTTCTTATCACAACGCTCTCTTTACATCTAACCACCACCACCACCACCTCGTAACTCGCCAGCGGTACTGCCAGTACCGCTGGCGACTCGGCATTTTGTTTTGTTTTTTCTCGACCTCGCTCGCGCCTCCTGTCCTTGCCGCCCTCAGAATCAAACGCGCCCTTCACGCTGGCGTTGAAGCCCTCGTACGCCAGGTCATTCTAGCCGGTGGTGGGACTTATCGAAGGCGAGTTCATCTTTCACTTCGCATTAACTTCTTCTTACTTGAGGCTGTGGATAACAAAACGACAAGGGAAATCAAAACGGTCGAAAAGGGGGCGTTTATTTCACGTTGCCTCTTCGCAGGTGCCAGCCGCCACGCCGCGCGCGCACGTCCACCCGCGAATTCGCCCGCAGACCTGCACGCGCGGCTCTCCTTGGTCTCCCGATGCGAGACCGACTTCCATCGCTCGCGCCAGGCTCCTGCGTGCATCGTCAATAGGTAGTTACTGTATATTCAAGTAGAAACTGCAATGAAATCTGTCAATTACTCGTAAACGACTTGCACAAGTTAACCAAACATGGTTGCAAGATGACCAGACTACGGACACTCTGCACATGAACTGGGGATTGTCCGTGGACGAGCGGCGGACGCGTGGCGGACGAGCGTCGGATGAGTCGCGGACGAGCGGCGGATGGGCGGCGGATCATCCGCCGACTAAATTTCAGTGCAACCTAAAGTAGTAGTTTCGGTACAACTTTCAGCTTGGGCTGAAATTCAAATCGAAATTCTCCATTTCGGCATAGCTGAAATGAGAAACGAAACTTGAAGTTTCAGTTCAGCTTTCGGCGCAACCGATATGCTACGTATCGGTCGCGCTTTTTCTCGTACTGAAACTTTAAGTTTCAGTTATCAGTTTCGGCTGCACCTTTACGTAATTTTATTCTCAGCGTTTCAAATGCGTTTCAGTTGGGCCGAAATCTAATACTATTCTATTAGTTTAGGCTACAACTTTAGCTGCACGTAAACTATTGGAATAAAATTGCATTTCCGCTCCGTTTTTTTTTGCAATTCGATACTTAGTAATTCGAGTAGCACATCGGTTGTGCCTAAATTTGGTAATCTTAGGTGTGACACCCACCTGGTGACCTGGCCCCACCACAGCTAAATTTATGCCATCATGGACCGGATAAGAGAAGTATGTTGGTTGTTTTTTTGTGGATCGCTAATAAATACTCTGAAGAGCATGGTCATCCTTCGTCAAACCGCCGAAACTCTCTCGGCGCATGCAAGGGCCATGGACTTGAAGAATGCCCAGCATATACGTGAGGTAGCGGCTAAAGATCTGCTAATAGCTGATCTGGAGCAGCGGCTGATCCTCCACCGTGCCCTGGCTGGCCTCTCCGCGCGTCAGAAGGATGTTCAAGGGGAACTCGTCGATTTGGCAGAGAGGTAATTTCTATATTCGTTTCGGCGATGCTACATGTGTCATATCGTCTTGCTCTAGATTGCGGAAGTCAACCGAAAACGCAGCTAAATGGGAACAGGCGGTCATCCGCATGGAACAGGATCGCGACCAATGGGAATCATTATACAGGGTTTGTCAGAATAGTAATACTGTGATTTTTGCGGCGGGCATTTACGAACTCGATATACCAGGAAACGGAGACCCACCACAAAGAGTTAATAAAAGACATGGGATCTTTGAATTGGCGCGTGGGCGGTTCCTCGTAAGGGCGGATTACCCCGGTTACGGCCCCCTCTCCTCGTTATCCATTTCAGCAACGACACGCTACCCACCCCTCTGCCCTCGACACAAATCCTTCCCACACCCAGGCCGCACGGGCGAAGTCGTAGAGAGGGCGCTCGTTGTTCGTCAGCCCAGGTGGCCCCGACGGTTTAAGTTAAAGTTTAAAATATTCTGTGACACTGAACATCTGTAGAATTGAGGAATATATTTATTTAGCCAATAAATGGCAACGTGTATTCAACTTGGCATGCTTGATGGTTCGCCTCTAGTAGGGGGACGAGGACCCGGCCTTCTTGCTTTCTTTACCGACGACTCGAATCAATGCAGGCCACGGAACACTCCCATCTGTGTGGGTAAGTCGGAAAGATCAGGACCAACTAACCCTCGAATAACCCTGGATTTGAAAACCTCTAGGATGTACGCTGGTTAGTCCAGGTCAAAAAACTGGAACCAACTCGTGTCGTTGCTGACCCAGGGTTCATCAGAGTCCGCGGAGAAGGAAGAGGAGGATTGCCTGCGCGGTCCTAAATTGAATCAGTAGGTAGCCGGGACTGAGTGGACCAAACTCGAGTTCCGTGGACCTCGTTTTATGGCGCCCAGTCAATCGATCCAGCCTTCTGCCAAACTGGGATTTGTGCGGATACGCTTCTTCGTCGTATCTAGTAACGTGTTGGAACGTTACTCACGCCCACTTGAAATTGCGTATGTGTCGCAGGAAGAAGCCCAAATCCCCTTCTACCACACGATTAACAGACTTATACTCGTGGGCAAAAAGTGTGGCAGTTCGTATACTAATGTGCGGTTTGCCCTCGCTGTTGAGAGCAGGTTCGTTGAGAACTGGGCTGGTTGTGCAGAAAATACTGCCCGCAGTGATAGAAAAATACCAAGCACCATTGGAAAGCTCTGGAACTACAAATCAAAAGTATAATTTCAGTTATGGATTTTAACAACCGGGGAAAGCGTTCTGAACAGAGAATTTATACATGACCGAGCCATTTCAATGACAGTTTTATTGGTAAGGAAACTGATGCAATGGGTGTTTAACATTAAACAAAGACTTCCGACAAGAGTGGGAATCCAGGGCATGGCGCAAGTATCCTTAGTCGATGACAATTGTGTACTGTTTTTACAGTTCAGTGAATATCGCGCCTTTATCTGATATGGGTTTGAAATAAAGTAAGCGACGTTGTACAGAACCCACTCACTTGGACAAAGCTTTTGTCATCTCTCGCTCTTCTTTCAGGGCGTCTTTCAGCTTGTGGACCTGCACCGTCGCCGCCGTGTGGCCGCTTTGCGCCGCGGTCGTGCGATCCTGAAAGTCCTGTAAGAAGGCCTCTAGACGCTTCTGCGTGCTTTTGCTGGTCAAGCCCTTGCTCGAAAGCGCATTTATGCGCAGCGGTGGATGTAACGGCGCGTCCATCGTGTTGATCAAGAGCAAGCCTGTGACGGGTGACTGTCACACTTCTCCTCTCTTTCATCATGGCCGACGACGATTCTCTGCAAAGGGCAGAAGCACTGTGGTTTTCTCCGGACGTCGTGATAATTCGAGCAGACAGCCGTATTTTCCGCGTATTTTCTGCAATTTTGAAGGCACAATCGTCGGTATTCGCGGACATGTTTGCGTTTCCCCAACCTCCCCTCGCCGACTCGATGGAAACTATGGACGGATTCCCTGTCGTCGAGCTTCATGATGATCCAGATGACGTGGAGGTTTTCTTGAAGGCTCTTTTTGATTCAAGGTGTGCTCCTCGGACTGAGATAAATTGCCGCAATTACTGAGACTGGGCCCGTCGCTTTCAGTTTCTTCATGCCCTTTCCAGCAATAGCTCTATTGGAGGATATCATCGGAATACTTCGCTTATCCCATAAGTACAACGTCCCATACTTACGTTGCCGTGCTCTTGAACACCTGGGAGCCACGCTTCCTACGCGTCTGTCGGACTACGACATCCGAGAGGGCTACGAAAATGGCAAAACATCTCTTCGACTCATGAAAATAATCAAAGCAGCCACTGAAGTCGATGCGCTATGGCTTCTCCCAGTGGCTTATCACGACTTGTGTAAACAAGAGATTTCGGAAATTTTGACCGAACCATATTGGAAGGACCTTGGAGAAGAGGAACGGAACGCGTGTCTTATTGGCCACTCCGCACAGAGCCGATATTTCCCCAAAATGCTCAGCTTTCTTTGGGTCTCGAAGGACAGCGACGCGGAATGCGATGACTACACGGAGTGCAATCGGCTTCGCCTGGAACTTGCAGCCAATTTTGAACATTATTGGTCCTGGATGACATACATTCTCGCCGCTTGGGGTGACGATGAATGGCAGGAAATGGAAGACATCGGAATCTGTGAGACGTGTATAGAGGAGGCCAAAGCTCTTTATGCGGTGGCAAGGACGGAATTCTGGGAGCAGCTCCCGCAGATGTTCGGTCTGCCCGAGTGGAAAGAATTAGAGGAAATGCGACGAGTCTCATTCGATATCAGTACCCCTGCACCGCCTTTGCCCTTTCTCTCCGAATGATCATACTCAACGTCACAGGCCTCACACATGGCCTACGGCTTTAATTCTTGTGGTGAGTTTCATTTCCACTTGTACCAATACTCGATCACCAATGTAGAACTTTAGACACCTGACTCATTGACCGCTTTTGCCCTTTGTCTCTGACTGCATCATACTCAACGCTACGTACCTCACAGTCTGCGGCTTTATAATTTTGGTGGGTTTGATTTCCAGCTGGTCCAATACTCGATCACCGATACGGGACTTTAGACCTTTCTTTTACTTTAGACACTCCCAACTCCAACTCAAGGACGGTTAGAAAAGTACGCCTCTAATGTATTATATGAACCGGGTTTCCTTCATGCACGTCCTCATGTCTAATTAAATACGACGGAATGAATTCTGCTTTGACCGAGCCTACAGTATCCGAATTGGCAGCGACACTTTTGGTCCGATTCTCTTGAGATAAAAAGTGGGAATTTAGTGTTTAGAACTTCCGTAGTACGTTTGCAGAGCGAGAGGATTCGGGCTGGCAGAAGCGGAAATTGAGTCGGGCTTTGATAAAATTGGTTTCCCTGCCAAAATGAGTAGGCAGCAGCCAGTGCAAGAAAATGAAAGGAGAGGATGGGCGGAGATTGGTTCAAAAGTCGCGCTTCACTTTTTCTGGCTCAGAGGGTGGAAGTGCGAGTCGAGGCGGAATTGGCGCCCAAGTGAATGGTTTCCTTTTTAGGAATAAAGCGAGCGAAAGTCTTAAAATTCATATTAGAGTAGGGTATGTAAGTACAGGATCCCAAAGAACACGTCGCCACGTCTAGCCGAATGAACGAAATACAAGCCTCGCGCGAAATACAAGAATCAACGTGTCCGTTTCACTCCGTGTCCGTCATCGTCAAAAGCACACTGAGGGCGTCCCATCTCTCCACATCCGCCATCGGCTCCCGCGTCCCGTCGAGCCGCGGCGTGCCCTCATACTTGGGGTCAAAGGGCGAGACCGGCTGCTGGATCCACCCGAGCTCGAGGTACTGCGTCGACACGAACAGCTTGAGGAACCCGGAGCTCTCGCTCTCGCCCGGGGGGAGCGTGAACTCGAACGCGCGCTCGCCGCCCATGCCGATCGTCAGCGCCCCGCCGCGCGCCGGGAGGGGCGGCTTCACGTGCATGCCCGCAGGAGCGTACCAGGACTAAACGCGAGAATCAGCTGGTGATCGATATGGAGGTACGGGACTTGGACTTACGTTGATCGTGTACTTCACGGGGTCGAAGTAGAAGAGGTACGGGAACAGGTCCTCCGAGGATGTGTTGCGGACGGTGAACCCGTACTTGGCGTCCTTCTGCGAGAGGAAGCGGGCCTCGTGCAGGTCGATCATGTTCCCGTCGCGCCCCACGGTGGGATCCGGCTTGCGTCCGGGGTACTCGCCCGTCAGGCGGTGCATCTCGAGCGCAAAGCCCTCGAGCGGCGCGCTCCCGTGGTGGCGCTCGAGGAAGTAGTTGAAGTGCGCGATGCCGTCGACGACGAGGGGGAGGTGTGCGGTGTTCCCCTTGAGCGAGAAGCGCGTCTCGCGCTGCGCCCCCAGCATCGTGCTCGTCAGCCGCTCGATGACGATCTGCTCGCTGTCGGAGGCGGCTGTCCGAATAAGGATGTCCGCCTTGGCGGGCGCCGGTGCCTGCACGAACCTGCGCTTGTGCTGCTGGCGGGTGAAGTTCGTCGTCGGGAAGAGGTCCGAGGTGAAGGGGAAATCGGCGGCAGTGCACACGCGCATGATCATCGCGTCGTTCTTCCAATCCGACACTACCACGCGCGGCATTGGGGGTAGATCGACGGCCTTCCTGTCCTTCATGACGAGGATCGCCTGGTGGATCCTGACGGACTGCGCGACGAGGGTGCACAGCACGGTCTTGTCCGGACGCTCGACAACAAACTCTGTCCCATTGACAACACCCTCCACGCTGCCCATCTCCACTCGAAACGACTTGACCGTGTCTGGATTCTTGGAGTCGACTGTCGTATTCAGGATTAGCGGGAGGGCCCGTCGACCGGTCGCTGGGTAGTTGCCGCTGAAGACCAGACGATCCCTCTTGCTGCCACCACAATGAGGGGTCTGCCCTGACCACGTCGGGAGGAGATTCAGCAGCTCGGCGTACGTCGTGTTCTCGAGGTGGGCCTCGCGCAGCCGGCGGATGAGGAAGTCTGTGAAGCGACCATGGACCGACTTGTCGTGATCGTGCCTGATCTCCCGCGCCGTCTCATCCTCGCGGCACGCGGCCAGCAGGACATGGGATGTCGCAGCCTGGGCCCACATACGGTACGACTGCACCGTCTTGGTCTTGCCTCTCCAAAGGTGGCTGTCGAGATCGAGAGGTACAGAGGGTGACGGCGAGTTGGCGTTGCGACCCATGCCCTCGTCCCGCCCCATGCCGCCGGCGTGGCAGGAATCGAAGATCAAGGTCTGTAGCGCGGAAATGGTTAGTAAGAAACGGGCCAGGGAACGAGGCACGTACGATATTTGGGCCCTTCTTCGCAGCAAGCTCCCAAAGCAGCCACCCCAGAACGTAGTCGGGGATCGTATGCACGTACTTCCCCGACGCATCTGTCGTCCTTTCGTCCACCGGGCAGATCGACTCGACCCTGCCGTCGTGGGAGATCAGGTTATCTGGAGCCTTGATGCGCGTTCCGTGCCCAGCAAAAAAGAGGATCATTGTGGTCTTCCCGCCGTCGGGTATCTTGCGGTTGTTCAGGAAGTGGGAAAGGAATGTTGCGAGAATGTTCTCGCGAGTGGCCTTGTCGTCCAAGAGGACAACAATGTTGTCGGCGGGGACCGCGAGCCCCTGCTTTTCGCGGGGGTCTAGGAGGTAGCGCTCGAACGCTTGCGCGTCGTTGACGGCCCCTTGGAGGGTAGAGAAGTCATCCGTCGCCTGGTACTAACGCGGACAGAATAAGCTTCAAACGACGTATAGATTGTCAGTCGCCTACCTCATTGATGCCGATGATGAGCGCAAAGACAGTCTCAGCGCCGTTCGCCTTCGCCTTCGATGAGGATGCGACGTCGTTCAGGTTTGATGAGGATGCGACGCCGTTCAGGTTTGATGAGGGTGCGGCCATGGTGTCCTGTTGATCCGAATAAGTAAAAGCTGCGAATCCGAGCAAAGAAACGGCACACTAACGAATCGATAACTAGTACGGAGAATTAGAGTAGGGCGAATTAGAGCATTACCCCGTTAACGCTTGCTCTCATTTATATCCTGCACCAGCGCCAAAAGAGAATAAAGGGCTGGCTGTGCAACAAAGAACCATTAGCGCCCAGGAGACGCGCAGTGTCGGCGCAGTGGTATGTAGCAGTTATGTAGCCTAGACTAGCTGATCGCCGTGCATTTAGCCATCTCTGGTGGCGGAAGCTGTGGGCCTCTGGGCATTGTCCCTGGATCGACGCCGCAGCCCCACCGAGCAGGCCTCGAGGAGACGTTCATGTCCGATGGGGCAGTACAATTTCGACGAATCGGTTACTGCGTGCGCCATTTTCGGTAACTGAGCCAAGGACTCGGAGTGGAGGCACCCGGGCGCAAGCGGAGGTTTTCCCTTTAGCATCCGTCGACCGTCGTGGTGCAAAGGGTATTTCGAAGGCGCTGCAGCGCCCCACAACGAAAGCTAGAACAAGCAATACTGCAAGGGGGCAAGAGGAAGGTCGATCCAGAGGATTACATAAACAGCCGTCGGAATCGGGAAACGCCGACTCACGTCAAACTCACGTCAAACAACCGTCAAATGTTGAAAAAGAAATGCTGCGATGCCAGAAAGGTGATGAAAAAGCTGTTTCTTAGAATCGAAACCCTACAGCATTACTTATGACCGACTCAGAAAATATCGATACAGCAGCTATAACATTAACGAACTCTAGACACATACAATAGGGCTGATACTTGGCTGATGCTCATGCAACGTATGGTACACGGCTCCTGTTCTATATTTTACACCTTGTCGTCGGGCGCAGCGCCTTCCTGCGCTTCTATTTTAACAGACGGACACGTGGACGCCACGCGCGTTATTGTCGTCGACGGCGGTGCGGTGGCGTCGGCGACCTCGGAGGAATCCATTAATTCCCTCCGCCGCCGCTTTTGTGCGCGTGGGTTGAGTATTATGGCCGCGAGGACGACGAGGCCATCCAGGACCTGCGAAATGAATGAATTAATATTTAAACCATCATCCAAACTGCAACCGAAAAATAAAAATCAACCAACCACAACGAGCGTATACGTGACCCCCGCGATGACGTCGAACTTGTCCTTGAACGCCAGCGACAGGTCCGAGAACACACCTTCAAACAAAAATAAGATCACAGTCCGCACAATTCCTGCAGCAGAGGCACGCACCTCCCATCATATCGACGACCATGAAGAGGACAGATATCCCGACGACCTCGCGGTGGCGGTAGATCTCGACGTACTGCGGGAAGAGCGCGAGCGAAATGAGCGTCGCGCTGAATATGCCGAGGAACTGCACGCCGCGCAGCCCCGCCTCCGTGCCCGCGTCGTACGCGGGCCGCACAGCGAACACCATCGCCGCCTCGAACCCGCCCACGAGCAGCATCACGCCCACCGCCATCGCCGTCGCCGCCGCGCGCGAGCGCTTCAGGTCGTAGTACTGGCACTATATTCGGGCAGTTCAAGTTGAATTAATTAATTAATCAAGATTGAACGCGGCAGACCTGGCCCCAAGATATCAAGGAGAGCACGCCGAAGCACTGCGGCTGGAGGATCAGCGGGATGTTGAGGTCCAGCAGGAGGGTGTATGCGCCGAGGAAGCCTGCGGCGATGCCCCACAGTAGGCTGTAGGATGCGTGGGTCTATCTATATATAGCAAGAGTTGGTGCACGTACACGAGCCATGGCGAAAGCCCCGCCGTAGATTTTTCCCGCCAGCTCTTCCAAATCTGGGGAATTAGCTGCGCCGTCCAGCATACGGTGCCTGTGAACAAGCCGCGTTTGTTTTTTGCATCCAGTGAATGTCACAAGCAAACGAACCGATCGTGCCGAGGACGTTCTCTGCGACAGGGTTCGCGGGCATCTTTCAAAGGGAGGGGGAGGATGTGTCGGGTCCCAGTATTAGTACGGGACAAGCAGGTGGCCTGGTGGCCGTTCCGTCGAAGGAGGATGAGATGAAAACTGCGCTGTTCATCCTTTTTCCGTTGACTCCTTTTTATGCGGAGTGCGGCCCGGAACACACATGGGTCGGCGAATGTCCGAAAGTCCGAAAATGTTGAAAAATCATGTGCAGGCTGTATGTCCGACGACGTGAATTGATTGTGGGACTATGCTGGTATTGACATATCTTCTCCTCCTCCAGGGAGTAAGGTAAGCTGAGCGCAGGAGAATTTTTAAAGCGACGAGCGGTCTCGATATTATTGCATCTGAAGTTGAATCCGTAGACAGCGGCGCGTTTCGTATGTTTCAAGACCTGAAATAGGTGGACTCGACCATGGGTGGCGGCCAGCGGATACTGCTCTGTCATCGCCGATTGAAGCCGAATTATGGTACCATGACAGTAAGCGCGAGAGTTCTGAAGGGAGATTGTTATCCGAGTCGGCCGTCGCTGGCGCTATGTCCGATTGTGGGTTCAATAACGAGTGGCGTCATGGAAGAGAATAGCGGTGCACCCGTAATCAATATCGGCCGAAGTGGGATTCTTGAGTGCATGCGTCGCCTTTCGGTGCTAATACTGGAATCGGCATTCTTGGGCGGGTCCGATGAATGATGAACGACTAGTCGTCGAATGCTGTAATGTTGGCACCGGCATCTCGTTTGTGTTTTAAACCCCGTAGCTTCAACGTCCTTCCATTACACACGCCGTGCAGAACGGGACAGGGCGGTAGTTGAAAATCCACGCACCTCATAATCTCTTATTCTCCTCCAGAAAATTCAGCAAAAAAATCATGCGAAATTCTGGTTCTCTGACGAGTCGTCTTCGCATGTTCTAATGCTGGGACCGGCATCTCGAAGGGTTTTTCCATAGTTTGCTTGGCGTCGGCTTGTACCTGAGGTTGAACGGCGCTTCCATTGCACACCGCGCATGACGGAATAAGGTGGTTGAAGATCCACGCACCTCATGATCCCTCATTCTCCCACAGAAAATCCGGCAAAAATCGGGGATACTGCATTCGGACAAAACCAAGAGCAGCGTGAGGTGGAGAGGGTGAATTTATTGTACGACTAGCCATCTTCGCATGCTCTAAGATTAGCACCGGCATCTCAAAAAAGAATCCGTGGCTGGGCGTCAATTTGTCTTGGTTTAACTGCGCGCTTCCATCGCACACCGTGTACAACGGAATAGGATGGTTTAAGATCCACACACCTCCATATACGCTCCCTCATTCTCCCATAAATTCCATCAAAAATCGTGTGAGATGGTGAATTCTGAAAATCGTCCTACAACTTGAATACATTAACAACATCCCGCATTAGCGTCCGCGCCGTCACGGTGTACAGGGTATCGTCCTAGTGCCTTCGCAGAGCATACGCAGTCTTCCCGTAATACAGCCCAGACATGGTCGATGTAGCGGCCAACATGGCCGGCACCGGTCCCTTGAACATCCGAGGCGCAGAGGACGCGAGGAGGACCGCAGACGCGCCTGCTCCACCACCAATATATGTTCCGAGTTCATGACAAAGTCAGCTCGGCATCAGGCCACAGGAGTCTATGGACGCACCGATTGCGCCCTCGATCCCGTTCGGCTGCCCCTTGCGTATGCGGTCGCCCGCCCAGAGGTACAGGGCGCCGACACTGCCAGTAAGTGGTTTTGGGTGAGGGTCGTTTGAGGTTAGGGGGCACAGGTAACGCACCCGACTCCGGCGACCAGAGATGGTATACTGCGGGTCCTGCTGAACCCCGCTATCCCGCCCGCGATACAGAAACCTCCCATGGCGAATGCGGGGTAAGCAGACTGGATTTGATAGGGTCAGCGTGAAGGCCTCTATGCCTCACAGGAAGGCATAGGGAACCGCACCATGTTAGAACGTTAGGTGGATGGGATGGATAGAGGGTTAGCGGTGAGGTGGCAGTTGCAGTGAGAGAGGTGAATGACCAGGCAATGACCGGGTGTGGGGAATCCGGGGTCGTGTGATCGACCAAACAACGTGTCGGCACCTCGGGCCGAGACGCGCGTTCAAGACCGGGCTGGACTCTGGTGCGGCCTCAGGCCTCAGAATGGGCCCCGGACTGCTCTGGATTACCCAGTCAAAGCCAGGGATGCTCGTGGAATCTCGTATTCTATTTCTACAGAATTCAGGCCGTGGAGGAGCAAAAAAGCTGCCAGCGGTATGTATGCTCGCGTGAATGATATCTGCGTAAGCTTAGACTTCGCCTGAAAGTTCAGATATTTTAGACGATAGATACCTCATGAACCTCGTCGTCTTCGAGATAATCGATCTGCGTAAACGGGAGTCCCAGATCTGAATCTATACGTACCACTTGCTGGGCGACTGCGGTGCATTGAGTGGTCTGCCAGCATCAACGCCGAACGGAATGGGTAGGAATCAGGAATCACGAGAGCATTAAAAGAAGATACAAGATTTCCCGTTTCAAAATTTAGTACAGGGTGCGACCATAGTAGAATCCCACCACGGCCGAGGATGTCGCCAAGAGTTTCGGAATCGGGCCTTTCCCTACGCGGGGAAGCGAGCTCAGGGTGAGCAGAGCAGAGGCAGCTACGTCGACATACTCCTCAATAACTCTGCAAGACAAATGGGTAAGGGTATGTGCGTACCGAATGCACCCTGCAGCCCTTTTACATTGCCCTCGCCAATGCGAGCACCGCTCCAAAGATAAAGCATCCCCGTCCTGTTGGAAGGCGTGTAAGTATCCCAGTGAGATGGCTCGCATGGGATATAATACGCACAGCAAACCCGCAACCAGAGACGGCATGGAGGACTTTCTGTAAAACGCAGCTCCTCCGCCGACGATGCACAGAAGGCTCATGCCGAGCGCGGGGTAGGCAGACTGATGATATAGGAGGCAAGATTCAGCAGAGCATTGGGGCAGAAGCGGTCAACGCGCACCATTTGGGCTGGAATGGGATTTGGAGAGCTGGCTGGTGGTGGTGCGAAGAGAAGACGCAAACTGATCACATCACCACGTGGCGTCCGCATTGGGAATTTCCCTTGCCTTTTGCGGCGACAGTTAGGCTTCCCCCACTGCTAGGCTTTTCACGACACAGAGGCTGGTGCTGGAATGGTTATAGATCGCAATTGAAGCAGCGTTTGAGTTGGGGAATCACAACGAGGCGTGTGATGAATACTTTCTCGCTGGCGGCATTTGCGTCTGTTTCGGCGATAACATCGGACTCGTCATTCGCGTCCGGGAGGACAGCGAAGCATTTCCAGCTTGAATAATTTAAATCGTCATCTGCCTAGCCCTGCGCTCTCCTACAAACATACTAGATTGGTTTACCACCAGCAACCTTTTGGGACGTTGTCGAATTTTTCCTGAGGCTGTGTCACGGCTTAACTCGGACCTTGTCGAAGTGTCGAATTAAACCTGTCACGTCGTGTCCTCTTAGCTAAACCAAAACCAAGGAAATGCTCCACAGGCCATTTATTTAAATAGTGAGTCTCGAATAAATTAATGCAGGGTCAAACGAGTGGGGGGGGGGGGGGGGGGGGGGGGGGGGGTGGACTCTCGGCGGGGACCAGAGATTACAGCTGACTGGGGCTGAGACTGTCATAGATCGGGCAGAGCTTGTCCCACGCCGCAGGCACCGTCTCCTTTCTCAGCGTCGGCACATCCTCGGCAAAGACCACAGCAAGGCCGCTGAAAGCGTCAGTCAATCAATAATGGATGCAGGGGTGTTATGCAATGCTGCTCACATCTCCAGGTGCCGGTCGATGTGACAATGCAGGAACCCTGGTAGGTTAATTAGTTGGGAGCACGATTAATATTGGTGCGGAAGAACATACATGGGCCAGCGTTGTCGGTGACGAATCTGAAGGTCGTGTTGTCGGTGATATCGGGCCCCGAAGACACGACGTCGCGGATGACCTTGAATGCATCAGCAAGGGGCGCGGAATTATTTTGCCACAGGGAGACGAACGGGATCATTGAAGTTGTAGGTGTCGTTCCCGGCGCTGCGGATAACATGGAAGTTGTGCTGAGGCCAACTTAGGTATTTATAGATACGGAAGACAGCGCTGGACGTACGCCGTGAAGATGGAAGGGGTGCTATAACTCGCATGAGCGTTTCACGTCGTCGGAGAAATGTAGAATACGCACAGGAGAGCCGGGTGAACCGCCGGGAATACTGACCTCGATGACCTTGTTGGGGGGTAGACTGTACACGCTCCCAGACGGAAGGAGATCCTGCGCAGCCTGTGCACCGCTGAGGATCTGGAGAAGGACCGGCGCAGTCGGTGGAACGTAGGTCTGGCGATCTCATTAGCACGTAAAACGGTGGAAGGTCAAGGAGGGACATACGACGCCATTCATCGTGTATTTGAAGGTGTCGAAGTTTACTGCGATGTTCAGATTGATGTTGACGTCCGCTCCGCCGGGATAGGGCTTGCCAGGCACGGGCGATCGCACGAGAGGGTGCAGCGCGGTCTCAAGGAGGGGCGTCGTCCCAGTGGAGGAGGTGGTTGGTTCCGCGTTCCGAGCACCCACATAGCGGAGGATGGCCGAGTTGATTCCCCCCTCGAAACCGGTGTTCCCCAAACTCGGATCTGCACGAACCCAATAGTTGTCGACTTTCTGGTTTGCTTGTAACACGAAGGAGTAACGTTGTCCGGCTTCGTAAACAGATACATCAGTATACCACATCACATATGGTTATCAAACGATATCCGCACCGAAAATCTGCAACGAGTCCACAGTATATGGCTTGTGGTTGACGCCGTCTACCTCGATGATCTGCATGGTGTGGCCATCGATGCTAAAAATAGTGAGGTAAGTTCAACCGGTTGAAATGGGAAACAATTTCTCACCTGAAGTTGTAATTGGGATCGCAGCTGATCGCCACGAGTCTGAACCGATAGCGGACTCCCTTTATAACGCTGATCACGGCAAGCGAAACAGAAGGCTGGTTAACATGGGTCAGCATGATCGATTAAACACAGAGGCTAGGTATGTAACTAACCCCGCCTTGGTACCGGCCGAGCCCGTTGATCAACGTCGAGTTGGAAATCGCAACGACAGGCGCGCTACTCTGTATCAAGAGGCCGTAAGAATATAACCGGAGATTGACGTACCTGGGGGCGGGGAAGTGATACCAATCCGCGAGTGTGATCACCGTCGATTCTAGAGCGAAAGTTGAGTTTCACACATATTTGATACGCCCTAAATTACCATTATCCACGTCATAAACTGGTGACCAAGTTATTCACAGAAAATAATAAAGCCATCAGCACGCACGATATCCTTGAGGGTCGGAGCGGTCGTAAACTGTGGGTTTAAAACGTCAGACACGTAAGGCACAATTTTCTTCAGAATACGCACCAACCATGGCCCCTCTGAGTCCGTCACAGTATTGCGTTGCTGAAACCATCAGTTCCCGGGACGAAGAGTACTGAGAAACGACAAACAGAGATGGCTGTGATACCAGAAGGTCCCCGCCTGTCCAGGCGATTGGAAATCGTACAAGAACGAGTGATTCGCAGCGATGGGGCACTCTGGAAAATGCGTTGAGCTTCACAATGGAATGCGTAGCAGGGGCTTACGGCTAACGAACGAAGCTCCATCGGCCCAACTCGTATCCTTCTGGAATAAACCATGCCAGTGGACGCTGGTGGACCGAACCATAGTATTGTCCGTGAGTTGGTCCTGCCCGGTTGAATTCAACTCCTTGCCCAACTTGTCTGCAAGGCGAAATCTACCTGCACGTTCAGGAGGAAGCGGTCCCCCTAGTTGAAGTTCAGCAAGATAAATGAACAACATTCGATACACGTACCTTGTAACCCGCTATCAACGGTCCCGGAAATGTACCACCGGCCAGAACGGTCCTGCAAACAAAACTGTGAGTCAAACTCCTCGCATCGTGAATAGAGAGACGTACGAGCGAGAGAAGCCGTCCGGCGCAATACGTTTATTTACGATGGGCACGTTAGCAATGGGTCCACATGATTTTGCGATGGATCCCGAAAGCAGAGAAAGAGAAAGGACCAAGGACGAGAAATGCATGAAGTGAAGACGTTCTACAGGACCGATGAAAGAAATGAAAGGAAGGAGACCGATGAGAGAAATCAAAAACGAGTCGCCTTGTATAAAGCCAGTGCAGATCAGATCTCTTTGTTCAGTGATCCGTATGGTATATGAAATTTGTGAAACTCGGAACTTTGTCAGTGACATAGGGTTCGCTTCATGTGCATGACCGCTGGGATAGAGTCCCCTTTCAGTACACCATCTGTAAAAAATTCAAACCTCACCTTTTTTCGGCAGCAAAATAATTACGAGTCGCGCTGCCCCGAGGAGTAATGACAAGAAGAGTGGAGGCTAAAACTCGCTTAGAGACCACCCATCATTGATGATTTAAGCCAAGAATGGACGCGGATCTCGGCTGAGAGCGGCACATCCATCTTCATGCTCCACCCTGCGGCATATCAGCTCTTGCAATCATGTAAGCCCAAGGCTGTCCAAGGCTCCTATGACACTTCCACGCGGAGAGAGTATAATTCAAATTGGTAACCGGGTCGGGTCGGACGCCATCTTGGGGAGACGCGACGGGGATCAGTAGTGGATCAGCCTTGGATCAGCCTAACGCTCCTCGGTACGATCAAGGACCTGCGACGTGCACGAGCACATTTTTCGTTCTTCGTCGACTGGAAATATCCAGTGGTTCAGATAGAAGCAGCCAAAGGGCACCATTTGGCTACAATGGGAGTGGGAAGCAAGCGGGATTAAAAATGATCCCATCAACAACACATGTCGACCATATTTGGAATCTCCCTTGCCTTTTGCGGCCACCATCATTCCAACGTCAGTCGCCAGTTGTAGCCCCGATGACTGGAGGCACATATGCTGTCGAAATGCCCAATATTTTTCGTGACTGCAAGAGTGTTGAATACGAAGTCGAAGGTAAACTTTCTAGATACATCGTCCGGGCTGTACTGTACCGACATGTATGGAGGCAACGCCCCGGACCACCGTGACATTGTCGTTGCTTATTTTTTGAGCAACGACAATGAATGTGACCGTGACCGTTGCCTCTTTGGGCAACACTGATGCGACTCGGACGCGATTTTTTCTCTCTCTCTAAGCACAAGAATTTTACTTTTTTTTTCAGTGTCACGCTATTTTTTGGGCAACGGACCCCTCCGTGACCGTGACCCCTCGAAAAATTGGCAACGCAACGGACCCCATCGTGACCGTGACCGTTTCCTCCATACATGTCGGTACAGTAATTTTAAATTATCTAAATACATCGTGGTGGTAGATCGGGTAGATCTTGTTTCACGCCGCGGGGACCTTCTCTTTTCTCGTCGGCGCGTCTTTGATAATGACCACAGTAAGCAAAATCTGGGCTGTGGTTGATTTTTTTTGTGTCTGTCACACAGAATTTCGGCCGTGGTCGAATAGTCGAATTGCTCGTTTGGCTCACGCGTTACACCCTAGGTATAAAGGCACTACGTGGCCGCAGTCAGCCAACATGTCATCCTGCCCGGGGAGAAAATTGCCTATCTCTTAGCAAGGAATGTTTTGAGTTGGGGCAGCAGTGGAAATCCTCGGGCACAGTGGGAATAGAAATCATTGTACTATGGGGTCTCATCCTGAAAAGATCCCAAAGCTGTGGTTTAGTTCTGGTAGCGAGTCGTTGGACGTATGGGTTCAAGGATGAGAGGAGAGTGAAGAGGAAGGGAATAGGTTGGATGAGGATGAACCAAAGGATTGGTCGTCTATTGGTCAGCACTCCCCACCTGGGCACGTACCGATGTCAGCGGCTTGCTCGCGAAATATTATTAATAAGTCGTCGCCGCGGTGTACTGCCCCGAATAAAGCTTGCTTACCACAAAACTGGCTTTCCGGTTATGGCACTGCTTCACGTGCTTTCTTGAGACGGAATGAGTACTTAATGAAAGGATTAGTAAAAGCTGAGAGAGCGACATATTACTAATAGGAGGCTTGCATCGAGTCGTAATCTTATCTCCACTTTTTGATTCCGATTTGACCATCAAAATCAAAATCAAAAGTCGAAGTCAAAATCAAAAATCGATCTATATAAGTGAACCAGCGCAAACTCTTCTCCCTACTTCACTCCAATGGATTCTCAGCAAACCCCCGGTGAAGAGAAAAATTCCGCTCACTTTCAAGCTACGGAGTCGAGTCATAGTGGGCCACCGATAAGTGCGTCAATGTCGTCTCCGTTCTCGAGTGCATGACCGAGCAGAGCTGCAACCAGATGTTTTCAAACGGCTTTCGATCTTCGACCGGCTTTTAACGCCAGCAATATTGGTCACGATGATAGTTGGGGTTCTCATAGGAGAATACGTTCCAACCGTTCAAGCCGCATTCGACACGGCTCAGTTCAACGGCGTCTCTATCCGTGCGTGGTCCACCAGCATTCTGGATTCCAGTTCACCCACCTCCCCCATTCAGCTATCGTGATAGGCCTTATTATCATGGTTTGATTCTCTCCTGTTTGTTCTCCAATTATATTAACACTGCAACCTGTCCGCAGATGTGGCCGGTGCTCACCAAAGTCCAATATGAGACCATGCCGCAAATTTTCAAGTCGTCGGGTATCTGGACGCATATCGGGATCTCCTTGTTCTTGAATTGGATTGTGGGGCCCTTAGTCATGGTTGGACTCGCCTGGGCTACGCTGCCCGACTTGCCCACCTATCGCACGGGCGTGATCATGGTCGGCATGGCCCGCTGCATCGCGATGGTCCTGATCTGGTGCCAGCTTGCACAAGGCGACGGGAACTACTGCGCGATTTTGGTCGTTGTCAATTCCGTCCTACAGATGGTCCTTTACTCACCCTACACACTGCTGTTCGTCAACGTCATAGGGGGCAGAGACATATCTCACACACACCTTGATTACGGGAGTGTTGCCATATCCCTCCTGATTGTGAGTCCCTGGCGCGACAATTGTGGTTCGAGGCTCATAATCATTTCAAGTACCTGGGAATTCCCCTTGCGGCCGGTGTTGTAACCAGATACGTGGTGTGGTACTTGACATCAAAAACCTTCCTCGAGGATCGATTCCTCCCAGTGTTCGGACCGTTAGCCCTTCTCGGCCTGCTATACACAATCCTCGTCATGTTCGCGTACCAAGGACACCACATCGTCCAGAACGTCGGAAATGTCTTCCGCGTGTTCGTGCCCATGATTTTGTATTTCATCATTATGTGGACCGGAGCGTTCGCAATGATATACTGGCTCGGCCGACGACACAGCAAAAGCAAGAAAGACTTTAACTACGAAATGGCCGTAGTCCAAGCCTTTACGGCCGGAAGCAACAACTTTGTAAGAGTTGATTCTGTATGGTTTGGGAACAGAACTTGTCGCTCACTTCTCATGTAGGAGCTGGCGATAGCCGTGGCGATTGCGAGTTATGGGGTGGGATCCGACGAGGCGTTGGCCGCTACAATCGGCCCTCTGGTGGAGGTTCCAGTTCTCGTGGCTTTGACTTGGTTCGCGCTTTACTTGCAGGGCAAACTGAACTGGACCTCGGGCAATGAACGCGACGTAACCATACATGTGCAACTTTAGAACCGTTACCAACATTACTACCATCCTGGCAACGTCCAGGCGTAAATTCAGTGGATGAACCTAGGAAAACCACCTGGAGTACTGTAGTATTTTTGTGACGGTGCCCAAATACAATGGATAAAAATGCAAAAATATCTCGGCCACACCGTGAAAAATGAGCACCTTAGGTGTAGATGTTGCGTCGAAATATTAACTAATAGGGTCATTCACAGTTGCCATTTTTCTGGCCATTTTTAGCTCTCTTTTTGTTCCCATTTTTCCGAAATATCGATGGCGGTTTTCAATTATATAAGTCATTGGACATTGAACCCATTGGTGGTACAGGTAGTGACCGTCAGTCTAAAACATGAACAACCTAAAGGTTTGGAAGAGGAATTAGAAAATGAAGCACAGAAGGGAGCAAAAAAGGGCAGAAAAAGGGAGCTGTCATTTTTTGCTCCCTTTTTTGAACTCGTTGCTCTCCTTTTTGATCAAGCTTTGCATGCGCACTTGTGGCGGTTCCCCCCCCGCTTTTCAGCCCTTTTTACATGTCTAAACTGAAAAGGGGAAAAAAACCTGGCTGGAAAATGGCAACTCTAATGTTTTATGGATTTTCACGGAATTTCCCGTGCCAAAATGAAAATCAAGCATTGATCTTCAAAATGGGCTTGGTCCAAAAGGGATTGAATGATTTGAATCACCTCCCTCGCTTCCTTCACTTCGACCATGACCACAACATACGATGACACCTTTCTCCTCAATACGGTCAAGGACGCCTACTCCTCCGTCGCCAAAACGGGGTCTACCGCAGAATGTGAGCTTCGTACCCTGCTGTAACTTGTGCGAAGGCTTAGCCCCCTCGTGTAGACGCAGCCACGGTTGCAAAATCCTTCGGATACACCATTGATCAGTTGGAGTCCATCCCGCTAGAGTCGCACATGGGGCTTGGATGCGGGAATCCTACCGTCACCGCGACACTGAAACCGGTACGCCACTCAATTCGCTCGATATCTCGTACAAACCTTTACAGGGCGAAACCGTGTTGGATCTCGGCTCGGGTGGCGGAATCGACATCTTCCTGGCTGCCGAGAAGATCGGACCTGAGGGCAAAGCAATTGGACTCGATATGTCCGCAGTGAGTGCCGTTCAACTTCGTTAGTCTCTGTGCGTCCGTAATGAACATCTATGAAGGAAATGGTCAGTAAGGCCAGGAATAATGCGACAAAGCGCGGGCTATTCCCACCTAATGTCTGCTTCGTCGAGTGCTCCCTCACAGAGACCCTCCCCATCAAATCAAGCTCCATTGACTGCGTTCTGTCGAACTGTGTTATCAACCTGCTCCCACCCTCTGGCAAGACGCACATATTTGGCGAGATTTATCGCGTTCTGAAGCCCGGCGGTCGGCTCGTTCTCGATGATGTGCGTCCTACTTCAGCTCTGCGACGCACCTAGTTCATATGGGCTAGATCTTGGCAAAGGAGGAACTCCCCGCCCGTATCCGCGACGACATGAAACAATATGTCTCCTGCATCGGCGGTGCGATCCAAGTCCATGAGTATAACCACCTGCTCAAAGCAGCTGGGTTCAACGGTGCGCATTTCCGCAGTCTCCCGTCCAAGAGGCATACTCACCATTCCCAGATTCGGTGTTTGTCGATAGTCGTGCGGATCTCAACATATACCTCGTTGCGGCCGAGCTCAAATCAACCGCCTCGTCTTGTTGCGGTGCGGAATCAGTAATGCCAGCGATATCCTCCACAGATACTGGGGATTTAGACCTCAACCAATGGGCGGGTGCGTTCACACCTGCCCTTCCACTACGGTATTCACGACAGCTGATAATGGGGAATTAGCGTCGTACCAGATCTACGCCCAGAAGCCAGCCGAAGCAACCGGGGCAATCTATGACCTGCCGCTGGAACGTTGGTGGGATGCGTTCCCTACTGTTCAAGCCACGGACATCGCTCGGATCTCCACTGGCGAGCTCGCGGCGATGCTCCGAGACGGGTCTCGCGTCACGGTGATAGATGTGCGGGGCGATGACCACACTGTAAGTGATATACTCGCTCTGTCTCCCTTGTTCACTGATCATCCATGTGCATGAAGGGCGGACACGTCAAAGGGAGCCACAATATGCCCGCGCAGACATTCCACATGCAACTCGCGTCTTTCCATGCGCGTTTCGCTGACGCAGATGCCGTTGTGTTTTACTGTGGCGGGAGCGTTGGGCGCGGGCCGCGGTGCGCTGGATGGTACGTCTCGTTCCGGCCCCATTTATATCCTCTTGTGCTCAGCTTAGATTGACAGGTATCAAGATTTCCTGGCCGCTAATGAGATTCCTGCGCTGAGGGTGCGGATCTTGGACGGCGGAATTCGGCGGTGGATTGATGAATATTCGGAGGATCGGGATTTGTGTGAGGGTCTTTAGTTAGCCCCTGTGGAATGGTGTGGAACCAGGGATTTATGGAACAGTTCTTAGTTCGGAAATCTGAATCACGGAGAAATTGAAACCTCTAGTCCGGATTGTCCATGTATTGGTCCAGCCGTTCGTCTTTTTCGTTGGGTTGATAGAAGCAGCCAAAGCGCACCATTGGGTGGGAAGCAAAGTGGGAACAGAAGACGTAAAGTTGATCCCATCAACATTAATATTGCATCAACACATGGCAGCCATGTTGGGAATCTCCCTTGCCTTTTGCGGCCACCCATCACTGCAAGCCCAAGACTTTGCACAGAGCGTCAGTAATTATAGCCCCGATGACTGGAGGCACACATGGTGTCGAAATGTCGAATACCATTATGACTATTTATAAATGCAAATGTGTCTAATACGAAGTCCAAGGTACATTATTTTCCAAATACATCGTCCGGACTGTAATTAAATTATCTAAATACATCGTCGAATATACGTCCGTGTCAAGTCCGCGTAGTAGTTAAAATAAGTAAAAGATCCAAGTCCTACCGGGCATTTATTTAAATAACGAGTGTGGATTGAATGAAGGTGTTGAAAACGAGTGGGTAGTAGAAGTTATTGGAACTTAGAGCTGGCTGGGGCTGAGGCTGTCGTAGATTGGGCAAAGCTTGTCCCACGCCGCGGGGATCTTCTCTTTTCTCAGGGTCGGCACGTCTTCAGCAAAGACCACAGCGAGACCGCTGAAAGCGACGTCAGTATTCGCAGCAACTGTTTTCAGGCAATGCTCACATCTCCAAGTGCCAGTCTATGTGACAGTGCAAGAACCCTGTAAGATAAATGATCAGTTCGATGCATGCCAGCATTGTGTGTGGAAGAACACACATGGTCCGGCGTTGTCGGTGACGAATCTGAAGGTCGTGTTGTCGGTGATAGAGGGCCCGGTGGACACGACGTCGCGGATGACCTTGAAATGCATCAGCCAGGAGCGGGGAATTTTTTAGGAAGACGAACGGGATCGATAAAGTTGTAGGTGTCGTTCCCGGCGCTGCGGATCACATGGAAGTTGTGCTGAAGTCAAGTTAGCATCCGCGAGAGAGGGGAATGCGCGAAACGTACTCCGTGGAGATGGAAGGGGTGCTGTAACTCGCATGAGCGTTTCAAGTCATCGGAGAAATGTAAATACGCACAGGAGCACCGGGCGAGCCGCCGGGGATGCTGATCTCGATGACTTTGTTAGGAGGCAGGGTGTACACGCTCCCGGAAGGGAGGAGATCCTGCGCAGTCTGTACGCCGCTGAGGATCTGGAGCAGGACTGGCGCAGTCGGCGGAACGAACGTCTGGCGATCCCATTAGTACGCACTATGGTAAAACAAAGGTAGGGACATACGGCGCCGTTGACCTCGAATTTGAAGGTGGTGAAGTTCAAGTTGATGTTCAGATTGATGTTGACGTCCGCTCCGCCGGGATAGGGATTTCCGGGCACGGGCGAGCGAACCAGAGGGTGCAGCGCGGTCTCAACGAGGGGCATCGTCCCAGTGGAGTTGGTGGTTGGTTCCACCTTTGGAGCACCCACATAGCGGAGGATGGCTGAGTTGATCCCTCCCTCGAAACCAGTTACCCCCACATTCGGATCTGCACGAACCCAGTAGTTGTCGACCTTCTGGTTCGCATGCAGTACGAATGAGTAGCGCTGTCCGGCTGGGGGAACAGCTACATCAGTATTCCACAACACATATAATTCTGGGAGGACCCGCACCGAAAATCTGCAGTGAATCCACAGTATATGGCTTGTGGCTGACGCTGTCTACCTCGATGATCTGCATGGTGTGACCATCGATACTAAAGATAGCGAGGTAAGTTCAACTGGTTGGAATAGGAAACTATTTCTCACCTGAAGGTATAATTAGGGTCGCAGCTTATTGCCACGAGTCTGAACCGATAGCGGATTCCCCTCCTGACGCTGAGAACGGCAAGCGAAACAGCAGGCTGATCAATATCCGTCAGCATCAACCGCAGAGGCACGGCACTATGCAACTTACTCCGCCTTGGTACCGGCCGAGCCCGTTGATCAGCGTTGAGTCGGCAGTCGGAATGACAGGCGCGCTACATTGCATCAGAAGGCTGTGAGAATACAAGCGGAGATGGACGTACCTGGGGGCGGGGATATGATACCAATCCGCCAGGGTAATCACCGTCGACTCTGGAGGGGAAGGTGAGTTACACGTCGCGCAGAAGTTCACGTCCTAACCATTATCCACATCATAAACTAGTGACATCCAAGTTATTCGCAGTAAAATAATAAAGCTATCAGCACGTACGATGTCGTTGCGGGTCAGAACGGTCATAAACTGTGGGTTTAAGAGATCAGACGCGGCCATATGGCGCAGGTTTCTGTGGAATACGTACCAACCATGGCCCCTCTGAGTCCGTCGCAATATTGAGTCGCTAAGAAACGGTCGGTTTCCGAAACAGAGAGTGCTGAGAAATAACGAACAGAGATGACTGTGATACCAGAAGGTTCCCGCCTGTTCGCGGGTTGAGAAATCGTACAAGAACGAATGGTTCGCGGCAATTGGGCACTCTGGAAGATGTGATGAGCTTCGTAGTGTGGATGTATAGCAAAGGCTTACGGTTAACGAAGGAAGGTCCATCGGCCCAACTCGTGTTCTTCTGGAAGAAACCATGCCAGTGGATGCTGGTGGACCGAAGCATAGTGCTGTCCGTGAGTTGGTCCTGCCGGTTGAATTCAACTCCCTGCCCAACTTGTCTGCAAGGCGAAATTTACCTGCACGTTCAGGAGAAAGCGGTCTCCCTAGACGAAGTTCAGGAACAAGCCGGAAAAAAAACACTCGATGCACATACCTTGTAAGCCGTGAATAAAGTTCCCGGGAATGTACCGCCCGCCAAAACGGTCCTGCAAACCAAAAATTAATGGAGCCCCGGTATCGTGAATAGAGTGAGGACGCACGAGCGAGAGAAGCCGTCCGGGGAAATGAGCTTGTTTACCACCCGCACATTAGCAATGGGCCCACTTAATTTGGCGGTGGAACCCAAAAGCAGAGAAAGGGCGAGAATGAAACGCGAGAAATGCATTGAAGCGAAAAAGAAGATAGAGAACCGACGAGAAAAATTAAAAGAAGGAGAAGAACTCCTAGACTCGGAGAACCGATGAAAGAAATTGAAAACGATGTCGCCCTTTATATGTGCATAACAGACGCCCCGACAAGTTTAGCAAGTTTAGTTGAAGTTTAGCCTCATTTGCCCATCGGATCTCTCGTTCGGTGATCCGTCTAGCGGTAAATGAAATAGAGTGGCGGTTCCGTTCCTGAAACGAGGCTGTGAAACTCGCAAGATCGACCAGCACTGGACTATACAGGAATATATGACCCAACAGGGCCGACAGAGCTATTGAGGTCATTCACAAATGGTTTACAGGTACGCAAAAACTCACCCTAGTCTGCAGCGAACAAACAATATAGAGGAATAGTGGCTCTCGAGACCAAAAAAATCAGCTTTGCGATTGAAATGATCAAGTGCCAGTCCTTTTGACAGTGTCATTTCCACGCGGGGATTTTAATTAAAAACCATATAGGGTTACTAGCATGGAGCGGACCGGATTATTTTGGGAAAACGCGATCGAGGATCGGGAAGGAAGGAAGGAAGGAAGGTGTATTACTGCGGTGGTCCCTATAAGGAACAAGCAGGTCCTGGGGCTTCAAGGAAGGCTCCTAGGCCCACTCGAGGAGCTGCCACGTGCACGAGTACATTAGCTGCAGCGACTAAAAATGGAGTTAGCCGGTAATCTCTTTTGGAAAATGTCTGGACACGCGAGACACCCCCCACACAGATTCAAAATTTCCGCCAGCCGGAAAAACAACTGAGCGCTGCCAGGGCATCACATCAAACCGAGTTCCCCTTTCCATCGAACTTGGGTTGAACTGACACAAAGTAACCGGCCTGAGGAACGGAGAACCAGTATGTTCCTAGTTTGAAGCCCCAATTTCGAGGACATCCGCCATAAATCTAGCTATCAGAAACTTCGGTGAACCTTACGCAAATGAAAAATGAAAATAACTTAAATGAAGAGCCAGAAAATTCGTCCGGGCATCGCAGCGACAGGGGGATCGCTTGCTGCCCCTGACGTGCGAGAAGCTTGTGCCAAACGTTCTCATTCAGGTGTGCGACGTCGGGTGCGGCAATATATGACCGCGATATTTCCCCTCATGTTTCACCGTGCGCTTCAGGTCCTGGGGACGATAAATTTCACATCGCCAATCCAAGCTATGATAAAGATAATGATCAATATTGTCAGATTCTGTTTCGGCCACGGACTTGATTTTCTCCTGAACTCGTCGGCTTTCTCGGAGTGGAGCGTCACCCCCTGAGCATCGTCCCATCCAACATTGTAAAAACTACCAGAGATCCTCGTCGCTTGGGCTTGAATTTTATAATATATCAAGTACCAGGAGTGGTTCACACGCGCCTTTTCAAAGTTTGACCTGCCAGATGCATATCAACGGAAGCGTCACGGGGCCGTGAATCAATGGCTTGGCGTCCTTGTTGAAAGTACCAGCCAAACTACAGCCTAGCCAGACAGCGTCGCCCAGTATTTGGAGGAACTGCCTGGAATCCACCTCGGAGTTTCCAACGGCCGACTTCACTGATGATCGAAATCAATTGCGAGAGCGTTCAATGTATGGTTGAGAACGGGAAGTTGAATTATAGTTCGCCATGTGCTAGCAGGTCAGGGATTAACTCCAGTAAACTCATTTGACTCGATGGAGACTTGCGTTTGTTAGGAACGATTCCTGCCAATGCTGTTCGTTAGTCGATCTAAAGGCAAATGCATAGAGGGAATTAAACAACTCGCTTCATCCGGGCCGGGCCGACCTCGGAATCCAATTCATAAAAGCTTGCTAAGGCGGACGGTTGACAGCGCTAGGATCGCGACGGACGAAAATGCTCAAGATACTAATAAAAACATTACACACAACGAATGCACAAAGGATTGATAGAAAGGAGAGGCCAAGCAATCTGGAGAAACATTTTTGAGGTCTGCGCTACACTCTCGATTGAGAAGTGTGCTTTTTCCCGATGAGGATATTCAGGCTCACCGGTACCTGTCGTTCTAAGTTGTAGGCCACTGGCTGCCGTTCGCATAAGTGAGTTCGACCTTCAACCCCTGCGCAATGAGCTGGCTGAATTTCGCCAGAATCATGTCGTCCCGGAGCCAGTCATATCCGAAAGGATTTTCCTCGACACAAAGTTGAAATGACGACAATTTGGTGGCGTTGGGGTCAGATGGTTTCCGCCGAACACGTAGAAGATCAAGCAGGGGGAGGTAATTGTAATCGACTATTGTCTCATCGGGGTAACGGCGGAGGGTAAGGGTGCTAAGACGAGGAAGAAGCGAAGGGTGCATGGCCATCTGCTCGACGACATCCGGAAAATTCTGGTCCACGTCGATGCTCAACGACGTGAGGGACGGGACTGCTCGTAGACAATCTATCAAATCTTCTCGATCGTTCTCTGCGTAGGTGATGACGAGGTGTTCAAGTCCGCACGATGAGCGTGCAAGAAATGGGGCGAGGGCGAAACATATCGAATCAGGCTGCAATTCCAGGCGGCGCAATGCAGGGAGTTTCAAGGAGTCCAAGGTGGATATCACAGACCTACGGAAATCGCAGAAAAGCCTGAGCGACTGGAGGTATGGAGCTGTGGTCACGGGCTGGCTCTCATCGACCCGGTCACTTATATGGGCTGTGACATGTAGGAGTCGAGGAACGTGGTTTAATATGTCGACCAGGGTCTGGACTGGAACCTCGAATTCAATAGTGTTCAAAAGGGGGCAGTGCAGGAGTTCCGAAACCAACGGTGGTATTCCGTCGATCTTGAGGTCGCAGAGGGTAGGGGTGTTTTCAGCAATGAAAATCCAAAAGTTGAGTTCGGACGGCGACTCGTTATAATGAGCGAGACGTTGGAGGTGGGGGAAGCTGGTGTGGTTTTCTAGAAGATAATCGAAGTCTGCGGAGGAAAGCCGGAGGTCGAGGTGATCGAATTGGCTAGAAACCGAGGATATGAAGGAGAGCATCTCCGCAGGGAGCGCCTTGTGTGATGAATTGAGCGATAAGGAAAGCGGACGTCCTTTCGCGCGGGAAACCCACTGCTCGAACAAGAGGTGCACTCCACGAATTATGGACGTCGACGGACCTATTTTGGTATGTTCAAAAGACAAGGAGCTCCAAAGCCCACACGTAGATAGGGAAATATCTCTCCAATGGCTGCAGACCTGCGCTAGCGTGAGCGGGGGCTTGGAAGGAGAAGGGCGCACAACTCCGTCGCTGGGAAGGCATTCGACGAAAATGCGGGAGGTGATTTCGATAGGAAGCGTGAGAACTGGGTACACGACACAGGACAGTTCCATCTCTAGCGCGCGTTGTTGCGTCTCGAGCACGGCGAGGTATGTCTGGTATCGGGAAATCGTCGATTGGATTTCATCCAAGTTTGCGCGGAGCTGTTCAGGTGAAGAATCATTTATGGAGGGATATATGACGGGGTCAGAGGAATCGAGCTGCCCAGTGTTATAGTGGCCACATTTTTCGCAGGCGTCGCTCATGGCAAAAGCGAAGGAGAACGTTGGCCTCTGATCCAAACAACGATCCACAACATCTGTGACAGCGATTTTCAAGTCACGGTCACATGTCCGCTCCTCCCACCATCACGAAACGCTTGCACATCTCATTTACGCCGTCTGTCCCGTCCAGCGCTCCCGGGGACCTCGCCAAATCGCTCACAGCTCACTTCGGTAAATTCGGGACCATAAAATCAGTCGATGGGCTCGGCGAACTAGATGGCGTCGGCATGCCCAAGAAATTCGGATTCGTCAGTATTGAAGGGTCAGAGGCGAGCATCGTGAAATGTTAGCGGTGAAACCATCATCATACGCTTCTGGCTGATTAAATCTGAACCTCCAGGCGTGAGCTCAATGAGCGGGTCCATATGGAAAGGCGTCAAAGTGAGAGTCGGGGATGCAAAGCCAGATTTCGATCAACGGTCGGGAATATTTAATCCATATGCTGAAGCGGCTGTGAACTGATATTTGGGTGTATAGAATCGCACAGGAGAATGCAGAAGAGCCTCCTCCGCCGCGGCGCAAACGCAAGCGGGGTGGAGTGCACGCGGAGGACATGTCCCCCGTCACGCCTGAAACTGCCGCTACTCGTTCCGGTTGGAAGGTCACGGAGATGGGGAGGGTAATTCGTCCACTGCGGATGCGGCCTGAGCACCCCCTGCCTCCGCCTTTAGCCTCTTCCCTCCCCAAAAAAGCCTCCAGTTCGAAAGACAAGGACGCGAAAAAGGAAACGACAAAACCCAAAAAACGACGGGATCCCGACTCCCGGTCGCGGCGGCGCACCATTGACATGACGCGCTGGGGAAGCGTCCACCTGAAAGGCATCTTCCTGGAAGACGCCGGCCAAGGCACGAGCAATCTGTCCCAGGACGAAGTGCAAGAAATGGTCGAGGATCTGGATGACAGCTCAAGCGACGGCGAATCTGATGCTCGGCCAGCCCCAATGCACGTCGATCCTAAACCCGCAGCCCCAGCGGTGAAAGCCGCAGCGCCTGTTGCCGTTCCTGCTGCGCCTATATTGGTGTCGAAGCCGCCGGTTGCAGTGTCTAACCAGACGGCTGTAAAAATTTCCGAGCCGACAGCCCAATCTGATGTCGATCTCGCGAAGGAGAAAACTCGATCGCTCAGCCTCTTACAATCTCTATTCGGGGCGCGCGATGAAGAGTGGGGCGGCCGAGAAAGCGTCGGCTCGGACGTCGACGAGGAAGAATTGCTCAAGCTCGGTGGTACCATGACTCTGGAAGGTGACGACGGGATCGAGTTCGTTCCAATGGACGTGGACGTTCAAGATTCAACGGCGGCCGTCCCTCCGTCTCCGCAAACTGCCGAGGTCGCACCGACACTACAGCCACCGAAAAAAGTAACCCAGGCCACGAAGTTGAAGGATCTGTTCGTCTCAAGAGAGGAGGACGGTAATTGTTCCTGCTTCATTTTTCTTTCAACGCTGACATCCCTCCTGCGTCTAGTTGGATTCTCCCTCCTGGGGCACCTCGACCTCGACCTGGAGCTCGACGAGGAACTTATGCCCTCCGCCGAGCAGCCAGAGCTTCAAGACGCCGCTCCCCAGCTCGCAGCAACGTTCGTGACGCCGTCCCAAGTCCATATCACCCTCGATCCCAAGCAGCCGCTGTTCTTCCCGCTCCCGACGTCCTTTTCGTCGGCTCCGGGCTTGATGAGCACCAAGGCTCGCCAGCGGGACATCCTGGACGTGGGCAAGGACAACGGCTGGAACGCGCATTTTTACCGGACGGAGACGGATGACGAGATACGGGCGAAGTGGGAGAGCGAGAAGGTTGACCTGACGAGAGAGTGGAACAGAAGGTGGAGAGAGGCAGGCAAGGTCAGGCGCAGAAGGGGCGGAGGCGATGGCGACTGATACTCTTAGGCATACTCTGCGGTCTCATTTTTAATCTGACGCTTATTTGGACCTACGCCATAGCGCAGTTCTGTTCGCAACTATCCATGTAGGTGTTAAAAGCTTCCCGAATACCTGCGGTTCCCAGAGACTTTCAGCACGGACTCGCGCAGTTCACTGGGTACCCAAAATAATCAGCACATTTTCGTTTCAACCTGAAAAACTTAACTAACAGTTTGCTATCGCTCACTAATTTGTTCGTCTGACGGTCCCCTTTGAAGAACACGAACGTAGGCCTAGCCGCAAATCAGGTTAAATTTCGAACCGACTACAGTAGATGTATGCATGCTCACACAGCAGCAACTTCGTATAACGCGGCAACATCTTGCGCAGCAGTAACGTCACACGTCATGAAATTGACTCGGGATCCGTAGGACTCGGAAAGCTCCTCGAAACAGGGCTTCATCGCACGGCATGGCGGACAGCTGTACATGTGTGGACCACTATCAACCAGAATCGACTGGCCATACTGATGGTAAAACGCACGAGGGCTGGCAAAAATTGAGCACCTGGATGCGGAGCTCAGCTGGGGGACGAGTGAATATACTGACGTTTGACTCACCGACGCCTTGAACTCGGATTTTGCGCGAGAAAGGATCTCGGTGAGTTGGGCGACGGATGTGATCTCCGTGATTCCACTAGCTTCGATAGACGCAGACATTTCGTTGGGCTGGCGGTCCGCGACGTAGCAAGATGGGGGCGGCGGGTGAAGAGTGGGCGAATTAGATCGATGATGGCTGTTCTTTTGATGGACGCTGTTGCTGTAGAGTCGATATTAATAGCATTGCATTTTCCACGGAGGGCTGAATGCAGGAGTTCATAGAATTCAACACCTGCTGAGAGACCGCCATTGAATTGGCATATACTTTTATTTCGCCAAGTACACCGCCTTCAGCTCTTGGCTCCTACAACGAATGTAAATTTGTCTCCACTGGCATGAACACGCTCAATTTGCCCTCCAAGCGGGCTTGCAGTTCAAAGTTCCCAAAATCTGATCAGCACCACAACAGGATGCGATTAACTATTCAACGCTCTCACCCATTTATGGCAAGTGGTTCAAAATTTGTTTGGACTTTATTTGGTTTACTTAACTTACACCGGGACCGGCTGCTCTCAGTTCAACAGGTGACCGCCGCAATCGCGGCCAATTGGGTGCGGGGTAACATCGCTGTATTCCCTATCGCGCCGGAATATTACTCCAAAACGCTCTCTTTGCCTCAGGTGTATAAATCGGTACATCCCCTGGGCAATTTTACACAGTAACAGGCGTCCCGATCCACCCATTCTTCGCCGCCTGCTCAACAACCGGGAACCATGCATTCCCCATCTTCACATACCCAGCGTCAGTCGGGTGTATCCCGTCCACCAAATCCGAGGCCAAGATGGACGCCATGCTCGCGAGCAAGATATGTTGTCCCGCGGCCTGGCGTGTGGCGACCATCTGCGTCACCGCCTGGTTGTACGAGTTCACGCCGGCCTGTAGCCCAGTACCGGTCAGCGGCGTCAGCGTGGCGACGATGAGCGCAGCGTCGGGGCATGTGGAGAAGATCGTGTCGATGAGGGTCGACAGCGCGGCGGGCGCCGTCGAGTTGATTCCGTCGATGACATCGTTCGTTCCCGCCATCAAGAGGACGACCTATACATTTTAAAAATATGAGTATCTGTTAGCGGTCTGTGAATAGAAGACTAGCGAAACGTACGTTGGGTCGCGCGGGCAACGCCAGCGGGTTCGTGGCGGATTCGGCAATTTGCTCGATGATAGCACCAATGTGGCCTTCGTTGTCGTTGTCCACCATCGTTCCTGATTTGATAGACCCGATGAAGTCGAGGGTGTTCCCGGGCTGCAGGAGGTCGTGGAGCGTCGCGCGGTAGCCGTTGCCGTCGGTGCTCGTGAAGCCGTACGTGATGGAGTCGCCGAGGGGCAACAGGCGGATGTTAAGGCCCGTCGTCGACGTGGATGTTGACGTCGGGGCGGAGGTGGTTCCGGTGCTTCGGGTGACCGTCGTGGATGAAGTCGTCACGGTAGTCGACTTCGTGGTCGTGGATGTTATGGTCGTAGACGAAGAAGTAGTTGTGCTCGGGACACACTGGATACCAAACAACTTAAATCGAAGAATGAATGGTAGAGAAACACATACGAACCTGCGAGAAAAACGGATTCTGCACAACGCAAATCGAACCTGCTGCACAAGTAGTAGCTGCAAAGAAAGACATCAGTGATTATGCTTTACTCTCAAGCTCAAACGACGCACCACCAGTCCAATTTATGCCGCCACCTGCGGATACCAATCAAAATACCACTCGGGATTCAGCGTTCAGCTTCGACGTACATTGCCCAAATATTGGACTCTGCGCGAACGCCAGCCGCGTTGACACGACGCACACGGAGATGAGAACTTTGAGCAGCATTTTTTGGCTCAGTTGGTATTTTAGTTCGTGAGCTCGTCTGAGCCGAGCCGAAAGCCTGCGTTAGTTATATACGCTGCCCGCCTGAATATCGGGGATTTGTTGCGGATCAAGAGGACCAGTCTTGAAGGCAACACAAGGTCACCCATCTGAGCAGGAGTCGCGTCCCCACGCCGCAGACTCACACCTACCTGCGCGACCACATGGTAAGGTATCGCGGCCCGGCGGATTGAAATACAGCGGGGAGAGGAATACACCTAATAGTCTCGGTCACAGAGCTGGCGAACACCACTAGGGCTTTGTTCCAGGACCATGGAAGTGGGCAATGATCTTGAAGAGGAAGAGGAAGTTGATAGGAAGGCGAGTTGCACCGCCACCATTGAGAAGAGACGCGCGCCAATGAGGAAAGAAAACGAGATTCCGATATTATTTACTTAATTATCCATCCTCCACCCTTCCACGCTGTTCTACACACCCCAGTCAGTTTTCGCCCTCCGTCCACGCGTCCCAATACGAATGAATGTCCGTCCATGCTATGTACCCACTGCACGCACTCGCCAAGCAGCGACCCGACAGCCCCTCAATTTACAGCCCCGGCTCACAGTCAAGCAGCGCCACGCTCCAGTCAAGCCGCACCCCGCCCCGCTCACCCATCAAGCAGCGCCTGCGCCGCCTTACGCGCATTCGCGCGCACGCTCTCAAGCTGCAACTCCAAATTCCGTATTTTCTCGCGCGCCTCGCGCAGCTCCACCGTCAGCCGCGCGTTCTCCTCCGCCGTCGCGCCGTCATCGCCCGCGGGTGTTTGTGCGGGACGCGACTGGGGGGCCGGTGCGGAGAAGGACTGGGGCGACGGTGCGGAGAAGGACTGCGGTGACGGGGCGGAGAAGGACTGCAAATACAGGGAGAGTCAGCATGTATGCGAAGGAAGGAAGGGGAAGGAGGAGAAGCACGCACATCGACGCTGCTCTGCCGCGCGTACATCGGCTCCGGTGCAGGTGCGGGCTCGGGGGCAGGGGCCGTGTACGTCCGCGTGGGCGCGGGCGTCGGCTCGGCTCTCGGTGCTGCGGCTGCGGGCATGGGGGCGGAGACGGACGCCTTGGACGCGAAGCTGACGCCGTCCTCGAGGCTGACGAGCCGCAGGGGCACGTTCTTGCCCGAGAAGAACTCGGAGGCGGTGAGGCCGGGCTCGGCGCTTGGTGCGGGGGGGAAGATGTCGGATTGGAAGGAGTCGGCCTGGGGGAGGGAGTCAGTGGGGAGGAGCGGCAAAATGGGACAGGAAGATGAGGGGATGGGCAGGATGAGGAGCTAAGGTCGATGATTCGAGAGTCGAATCAGTAGATTCCACCCTTCCGAGGCAGCTAACGTTGACCTTGCTAGTCCTCGATAAGGGGCAAGAATAACGAAGAAGATGAAGGGGATGGGAAATAGAGTGCTCGAACAACTGAAAACGCACCTTGCGAGGGACAATGAATGCAATGGGCTCGATGCTCGACCCGGCAATTTTGTACGCGCGCGCAATCTCGCAGTCGGAAACACTGAGCGCACGACGGGGAAGGAAGCACATGCCGCGCTGAGGGTCGGAGGACTTGTGCTCGGAAAGCGCGTGGAGCGCATCGGACTCGTACTCGTAGTATCGTATGTTGCCATCTCTGAATAAAAGCACAATCAGTACAGATCAGTATGTGAAATCGCGAGACGACTCGCCCTTTGCCAGCAAGGAACAGGATGTTGTTGTCGGACCAGAAGGGCATGACGACGCCGGAGGACTGGTCGAGCACGATGGTCTTGATGTTGCCCAGCCCTCCCGTCTCCCACACGGCGACTTGGCGATCGCTCATCTTGCTGAACCCCGTCGTCGCGATGCGGTCGTTGTCGCCCATCCACACGACGCGCGAGCCCTTGATCCCGCCATGCCCGTCCGTCACGCGCACAGCATCGCCGCCCGTGCGGGGATCAAACAGCCGCAGCTTGCGGTCGCGACACGTCGTCGCGAGGAGCGTGCCCGTCGGGTTGAACGCAACGCACTGAATCGCGTCGCCGTGCCCGCCGAGCACTACGCGCGGGTCTTCGGGGTTTGCGAGGTCCCAGAGCTTGACCGTGTGCTCGCCCGAGGCGCTGGCGAGGACGTTCGCGGCGGTGGGGTGGAAGAGGACCTGCCCGACCTTGCGCGGCGAGGCGTCGATGCGCGCGACGGGGTCAAAGTCCGTGGGGACCCAGCCCTCCGCGCCCCAGCCTTCGAAGATCTCCGGATCGACCTTCCAGATCATCACCTTGCCGTCCTCGCCGCCCGACGCGACGATGCGGTCGTTGTGTGGCGACCAGTCGGTGTCAAGGACGGGCGCTGTGTGGCTCCGTGCAAGGGGGAGACTGTCGGGCAGCTTGTAGGTGAATCCGGTGGCATTGAAAGGCGATGGCAGCGGCACGATAGCAAATGCACCTCCTCCGGAGGCATTCCAGTTCACACTAAGGTATTCCTGGGCCGATTTAGGGCAGAATTTGGGATATTATAGGTTGATAATCACCCCAGATGCTGCGACCACGTTGGTGTCCCAGGCGCTGTTGGTCACTTTGACGTTCTCGATTCCGTGCTCTTTCTTCGCAGGTTGGCCGAATACATGGCTGGGGATCGTGAATACGCAAAGTAAAATCAGCGACAGACGATATTCACCGATATTTGGAGGCCCGGACAAAGCGAGACATTGGGAGAGGAGATGAAGTGTAGATGAGACTGCGATGGGCGCTGCTGTAGCGATGATGATGGCTCACGTAATCGATTGCATGTGTTGAATCCTCAAGCCAACACTGTTGGTTCAATTATTGCGTTTATTGCGCCAGCATGGCTACACAGGCAAAATATTTGCTTGGACTTAAAGTGAACATACATGGTCGTTTGAACCAACGTTGTCCAATTTGGAATTTTGACAATTTGAACAATTAGTTCAACCCACGAGTTGAAATAATTATCACAAATTATTATCGTGTTCAAATTCTTTGTGGGATGTGTTTAAGCTCTTCCATTCATGTTTCTTACCGCGCTTACCACTACAATCACTCCTTCCTTATTTATTTATTCATTTGTTACACATCACACCGTTCTTAGCGTCCGAGTTATTCGCCTTGCGCGTGCGCTGAGAGTGGGCACTGATTAGTTTATTCCCTGTGTCCCTAGGTCTTTATAAGGATCTTTGTCTTAAAAATATATATCATTGGCGTTCTCCTTATGGATCTCTGACTTGTACACCGGCGTCGCGATAACCAGGAAACAGAAAGAGTGCAAATAGTAAAACTCAGAGGATAAAGGATAGGGAATGCCTCCGAGCGAGAAGAAGTGAGAAGAGTGCGGGTAAATTCTGATAGTTGCATTACTTCCCTGCCCTGAAAAGAAGGCGTAACCGGGGAAACTAAATAGTCGAAGCGTTTGCGAAGCACATGTACATCGAGGCGGAAAGACACAAAAAGAAATCCAGTCGACAATTCATATAATGTACAATCCGGGATGACCCACTCCCTCATCCTCAGACACTGTAACCAGCACATCTGAACGATGTATTAGTAGAAAAATTTGATAAATCATTGCGTGGCTGTGTCATCCGTCGAGGAATAACCGGCCAACTTCACAAGTAGGTTGTTGGCAATAAAGCTGACATCTGAATCGAAGTCCTGGAGTAGTACAGTGATCTGGGGTCGAAGACCCTGAATTTCGGCGCGAAATGCATCTAGAAATCGATATGAGTTCTCGATTGAAGAGACGGCAGAAAATGGTCCTACCGTGTTCGGCACATTTACTGATTGTTCTTACACTGGCCAGTCGTACCATCAGATAATGGTCCTTGAATAATTTCACGACTTGAGGCACAACAGGTTTGATTGCGTCGTGGAATATTGCTGCCCGCGAACCTCAGCGTCATGAAATTGCACGTAATGCAGCATGCCTTACCGTGCTGAACAAGCGTGTCTATTGTCGCGATCCCAGCTGATCGGACACCGTCATCGCCGTCCTTGAGTAGCTCCATGACTTGGGGCACACAAGGTTTGATTGCGTCGTAGAATACCGCTACTCAGGGAGCTCAGTCTCGTGGAATTGCACAAATATGGCTTGCCTTACGGTACTTAACAAGTGTGCCTATCGTCCTGATCGCAGCTGATCGGACATCCTCGTTGTAGTGCTTCAGTAACTTCATGACTTGAGGCACATACGGTTTGATTGTGTCGTGGAATACCGCTGCCCAGGGAGCTCAGTCTCATGAAATTTCACAAAATGTGGCTTGCCTTACCGTTCCCAACAAGTGTGTCTATTGTTGTGGTTGCCTCGTTGCCGTCGTCGAGTAACTGCATGATTTGAGGTACAAATGGTTTGATCGCGTCGTCGAATATTGCTGCCCAGAAGCTTAGTCGCATGAAATTTCACAAAATTTGGCTTGCCTTACCGTTCCCAACAAGTTTGTGTATTGTCTTGATCGCAGCTGATTGGACGTCCTGGCTGCCGTCCTTGAGCAACTCCATGACCTGAGGCACAAACGGTTTGATTGCGTTGTAGAATATCGCTGCCCAGGCAGCTCAGTCTCAATGGAATTCCCATAATGTGGCGTGCTTTACCGTGCTCAAGAAGTGCGAGTGTTGTACGGATCACATTTAAACGCACATCCCGGTTGGCGTCCTTGAGGAGCTCCATGGCGTGATGCACAAAAGGTTCCATTACGTCGAAGAATACCGCTGACCAGGAAGCTCAGTCTCATGAAATTTCACATAATGCGATATGCCTTACGGTGCCTAGCGAGTGCGAGTGTTGTATCAATCACATTTGAACGCACATCCCGGTTGTCGTCCTTGAGTAACTCCATGACTTGAGGCACAAAAGGTTTGATTGCGTCGTGGAATACCGCTACCCAGTGCGCTCAGTATCGGGGAATGGTACATAATGCGGCATGCCTTACCACGCCAAACAAGTTTGCGTATTGTTGTGATCGCAGCTGATCGGACGTCCTTGTTGTCGTCCTTGAGCAATTCCATGACCTGAGGCACAAACGGTTTAATTGCGTTGTAGAATATCGCTGCCCAGGCAGCTCAGTCTCATGGAATTCCCATAATGCGGCATGCCTTACCGTACTCAAGAAGTGCGAGTGTTGTATCGATTACATTTGAACGCACATCCCGGTTGTCATCCTTGAGTAACTCCATAACTTGAGGCACCAAGGGTTTGATTGCGTCGTGGAATACCGCTGCCCAGGGCGCTCAGAATCGGGGAATGGTACATAATGCGGCATGCCTTACCGTTCCCAACAAGTTTGCGTATTGTCTTGATCACAGCTGATTGGACGTCCTGGTTGCCATCCTTGAGCAACTCCATGACCTGAGGCACAAACGGTTTAACTGCGTTGTAGAATACCGCTGCCCAGGCAGCTCAACCCCGATGGAATTTCCCATAATGTGGCATGCCTTACCGTGCTCAAGAAGTATGAGTGTTGTATGCATCGCATTTGAACGCACATCCCGGTTGTCATCCTTGAGTAACTCCATGACTTGAGGCACAAAAGGTTTGATTGCGTCGTGGAATACCGCTGCCCAGGGCACTCAGTATTGTGGAATAGTACATAATGCAGCATGCCTTACCGTGCTCAACGAGTTTGCGTATTGTCTTGATCGCAGCTGATCGGACGTCCTGGTTGCCATCCTTGAGCAACTCCATGACCTGAGGCACAAACGGTTCAATTGCATTGTCGAATAATGCTACCCAGGGAGCTCAGTCTCAATGGAATTTCCCATAATGTGGCATGCTTTACCGTGCTCAAGAAGTGCGAGTGCTGTATGGATCACATTTGAACGCACATCCTCGTTGTCGTCCTTGAGTAACTCCATGACGTGAGGCACAAAAGGTTCGATTGCGTCGAAGAATACCGCTGACCAGGGAGCTCAGTCTCATGAAATTTCACATAATGCGACATGCCTTACGGTGCCTGGCGAGTGCGCGCATTGCAGCAGTCACAGCTAATCGTATGTGCTCGTTGTCGTCCTCGAGTAACCCCTGGATCTGAGGCTTCGACAAGTAGTTGAAATGTGCGATGCCGTTGAAGACGTCAGGGAGATTCACGTCGTGCCTTGAAAAGAAGAAGCGGGCCTCGCTGCGAGCGTGCTCACTGACGCTGCCGGAAAGCCACTCAACGACAATGCTGCCCCAGTCACTCCGCAGGGCAATATCCGCTGTTTCTCGGGAATCCGTTTGCACGTACAAGCGGACACGTGTAGGGTCGGTCGACAGGAATATGGCGTCAGTGTACGGGAAGTCGGGAGGAGTGTACACGCGCAGGACCCAATTCTTCAGCGCAGTCTGCGATTCGTCGCGAAACTCGAAGGTCTCGTTATCTTCAGAGCCGAGCACCGTGTGGTGGATCCTCGCAGTCGGGTCCGGATCACCGCCCAAATACCGGATGACCTCGTCGTCACTGACCACCACCACTTCTAACTCAGAGTTTGCCTTAAAATTCCTACGTGAGCACGAGAAACACATTGAACAGCTCACAAACCTGGAATTTTTCATGAGCGATTGCATCGTAGAGGGCCTCCTTGAACGGTTGTTAGAGATGCAGCAACGGGAAATCAATGACTCACACAATCGCTATCAATCGATTCCATGCTCTCCACATCTACATTGTCTACAGGAGTCCCGTCAGTTAAAACTGGAGCTGATCCATTGGGTACTGTGGATGAGCCGTCCGTCTGGAATACATGTTTGAGCTTGGTAACGGTGGATTCGCCTTGGACGATGACTTCCACGAGTGCGTGTCCCCACAGTCGTATTTTTTCCCGAAAACGCAATGTGCGAATAAATACGCATTGAGTCAGAGGAGGAGAGCACCCAGCGAGGCCGCATTTTTTGAAAGTGTTTGAGGTCAGTACTGGGGGCAATCTTGGAGACTCCGGCGTGAAGGTGACCGCAGTTGTATCCCAGGGTTGAACCTTGCGAGTCTTGCGATGCAACACCACCGTGAGCATTCGCAATGTGTGGAACATTAACATGAATGTCGCCCGAAAGTTCCTTGGAGTCCGTGGCAGAGGCAGTGGCGACCCAATTTTTTGTCATATATGTTCCCAATATTATGACGATATCGGCGAGGGCTAAACCGTAAAACTTGTCGTCTTTGAGCCACTGCTTATAGTGTTTTATCGCGTAAGACTCGACTCTGGCTTGATCGCCCCGGTCCAGGAAACTGAACATCGCCTGTCGGATTTGAAGGGACAGAGCGGCCGTTTCAAGGTGCTCTGTCTTGACGGATGCTTTACCACCGATTTCCACAGGGATGCTACTATCTTATCTATCAGCTATCGCGCCCAATTCAAACATGTTTAACACTCACGGAGCAGCGCCAGCGCCAGCAGAATATGCGACTTTCCTCCGAATTTGTTTCTTCACTGGCTTGGGGAAGGGTATAGTTTGGTTTTCGATGCTGTGGGATTCGCCACATATCTCCCCGAGCGGCAAATGACCCACTCGCTTAAATTGACCATATCTGAGTGAAAATGATCAGTACACACTTGGCTTTGAAGGCTTAATGCCACTTACAGGTAATAACCGATGTCGCCTACTTCAATCTTTTCCTTCGGTCCTGGATCAGCCTTCCACACTGGGCGTCCGTGGTGTAGGTGTAACAAGCAGTCTTCGTATATCGTGTAATCTGGGCGCGATGTCATACTAGCAGAATATAAGTGTATACTGTACGCTTCAGTGCGCGAAATCTCTACCTCAAGCGGCACTCTTCGGCGTTCTGGTGGTGGTAGAAAGACTGGCGCAGAGATCACGGCAGCTGTAGACCCGCATTCGCAACACCAGCGCACATGACAGCCATGACAGCATGTGTATTGTTCCCGCACAGGAATGTGCTGTTGCCTGACAGTTTGCTGGCAGCGACGTACAGCACTGAGATCTTCAAGGCTAAATTCAAGTTATTCATATCGGTCGATGGGGATAACACATAATAAACGCACAACAGTGTAAATTTCAAGAATTCTTCTCCACAGATCGTCCAGATTTGACACCGTTTTCCCATCCCAAATCAGGATTTTTTCTTCCTGGCGACATAATCGAGATCCAAGTCCTGGCATTCGATTTGTGCGCATTTCCAGAATCCAGGAGCAAGTACCATTTTTTTTTTTTTGCTTCAGGGCATGCTGGAAAGACGAGGACAAGTTCCCTACTAGGCTCATTGTCCCTCAGTTCGAGCCTCGACGAGTGCAGCGCTGGGATCAGAGGAAGAGCAGTAGTTTGCAGCGAAGACGGGGAAAAAATGAATTATGTAAACAAATGAATATATTTGCCTGGAATTACGCAGAGTGTGAATGAAGTGCGACAAATATGTATGTTTACGCCCCAACAGCACCGTGACCTGCTCACACTCCTTCACCCGTGCGCGTCACCGGGCCCTGACATGTAGGCGGTGCGCCGTGCTTTCACACACCCAGTGCGGGAACGAGGCCACAGGCATGCGCGGCACCGAGACCACAGCACCGGCAAGGGCCTGCCAACGCAGAACACCCACCCACCGTGCACGCACCGAGCCAACGAAATGGAGGTGCACGGGGACCGCGCAGACCCAGCATCACCATCCACCATCCGCCACGCACTGCCACACAAGCCGATACTCCGTGCGCCTGCCCACGCAGGTGGGCTGCCCTATATACAGGTGTCTTCTGCACCGTACAGCGTGCCGTGTATGTGTCTGAACCCACTCCGGGCGAGACCACGGGTTCACGCACATCCACAGGCCCGCAGCACCGACGAGGCCCACAATGAATACCCCATGCTACCCCGACGCGCGTAGGTCGCATCCCGGAGAGAGCAACGTAAACAAAAATCGCACCATGTGCTGCCACCTGCGGCGCAAGCCCGCCCGCGGTGCACGCGCAAGGCTCCGGACTTCGACGCCTGCATAAGCGCCGCACCCCACGCCGGCGACTTATGGGAGCGACCGCGGACAATACGCATCCACCGCACGCCCGCACGAGACCCCCCCCCCCCCCACACACACACACACACCCCCCGCACACAAAGGACGTAGCCCCGTGCCCTGGGGGCCCGGCATGCGTATAAGCACCGTGCATCATGGCAGCGGCAGCGGCTGCAGACACGCCACGCCCCGTACCCAGCCCCCGACGCGTGCACACCCGCCCCACCCCCTCTCATGGATCCACCGCGCCGTGAACATGACCAAATCACACCCTGCGGGCCCGAGACTGCGGCGATGTAGCCTCTCTGAGAGCAAAAACTCCCGCGAATGAAAACTGAAAATCCGACACCCGCACGCCCGTGCCTAGCATCCGGCACCTGAGCGCGCGGGGCCAACAACCCACATAAAGACCACAGCCCACGCACCAGCCTGATGCGCACCCGCTCGCTCGCTCCGAGGCGACATCTACTCGGATGCAGCCTGCACAAAAGAAAGGAAAGAAGACAGCAGAAAGCGCGCGGGGCCGCAGCCCACGCACGCGGAAGGAAGAGGTGGAGTGGAACACGGAGCGCAGTGAACGAAGAGCCAGCTCACGGAAGCAGGTTCAGCGCAGAAGGCGCCGAATGCAGCGTGGACGAGCCCGAGCACAAATTGAAGTTCCGAAGACCATGCAGAGTGGGCTGATGAGCACGCAACAGGGCATTTCAGACAGGGAGATCCGCGGCGTTGGGTACAGGCCCAAAGCGAGGAATCCTTTTACGGCATAGAATGAATGAAAAGCGATGCAGGCGAAGTAAGTACCACTCACCACTGGACGTCCTTCCATCAGGAAATCTGCAGTCGCCAGTTTGGGCCACGTGGGGCTCATGATTTGATGGGATCTGGTTTTGATCAGGCATGTCGGCACCAGTCCTCACCAGCGTGTTACCAGCTTTTGAGCTCCTCACAAGTATGTACCAGTCAAGTAGCGCATCGTGAGTGCTTGTGCAGCATTATGAGCAGGTTGCCAGGCATCTCGCTCCTGCCAAATATATTATTTTCCTGCGAAGACAAGGCCGATTTCGGGGTCAGGATTTGAACTGAGGCAAGTGAAGATGAATTCGAAGTTAATAGAGCCTAGAGGCAGCCTTGAGCCAACCGGCGCTGGCAACCGAAGTACCGCGCTCAAGCCGTGCTTCAGCTAACGCAGGGCACAAGAATGTGTCGCGAAATATGTCGGTGTTTAGGGAAGGTGGCCCCGCATTCCAAATGTCTTGGGATGGGATTCTGAGGGAAGGCGACTCGGACGCGACGCGCTGCGTTTATCCAAAATCGGCACGTGTTGGGCCCGTGCGCGACTGCAGAGTTTGTTGATCATTTGATGCATTGTTGATGATGGTCGCCTCTTTTCTCCCGCCACCACCACCATCTTCTGAGCCTTTCTCTTCCGTATCGCTGACTCCTGTCATTCTCAAATCTGTTCTGGGATCCGCCTCCACTTTTCGTTCTGCGTCAAGCCCCACTCAAGCCCGCTGTCAACATCGATCCCCATCTGCGGATTCTCAAGTCAAGTCGTCAAGTATCAAGTCGTCAAGTCTCAAGTCTTCAAGTTCAAGCTTTCAAGTCTCAAGTCGTCTGCTCTGGTCTCAAAACCTCCTTCAAGCTTACTTCAAAACATCTCTGAGATTCCCAAGTTGTGTCTCTGTTCACTACGGCCACTCTGCACGCTGCGAGCAAAAGTCTGGTGCCCGTCGCTCTGCCCAACAGCCCCCCGTCCGGACCTGCTTGTCTGTTGGAACACATCTCCCAGCTCATGGCTCTCTCGACCCATCCACAACGTTGCGTGATGGAGCTGTTGCGTCGCGCTCGAGTATCGGGGTTGGCGATGTAACTTGCTGATACGTACATTGATAATATATTTCATTTTATTCATTCTTCCGAGCCCGACCTGAGTGCGAGCCAATATCGGGTCCCAAGGAGAGCAGCCGAAGCAGGGGAGCTGCGGAGCATATGGTTGTATACTGCGGTATCAGCACATAACAGCACTTACAAGGCCCAGCAGAACGTATACGACTCGCCAGCTGTCGCCAGCTTGATGGCCGGCTCACCAGAATTTTGCATCGGCGCCCTCGGTCGTGAGGCCGTGATGAGTCGGCATCAGCAATCTCATCAGATTTCGAGGCTGGTGTCGCTTGTGAGCCCTGATATGGCCAGATCAGCGGAGCGCATATTTCCTGATGCACACGCATGCAGAGGTCGATCGAGAATTATCTTCTCGTGCGCAAGGCCTGGCACGATCGACGTGGAGAGTGAGTCGCCTGCGCAACTGATGCAGAGGTTAGCGGTAGCGCAGGCGAGACAGGCGCAGGGTAGGGCATGTCTCGAAGTGTCTCGAAGGGAAAGCCAAGCGGATGCAAAGGATAAGACGTGTTGCTCGTGGGCGTGCGTATCTCAAAGGGAAAGGAAAGCAGGAGATGACGTGGGGACCGGGAGGGGAACAAGCGAAGAAAGACAGATGCAAGACGCCGCACCTGAGGATGCCAATGGCGACGTGAATCGGATAGAATGCAAGCGCAAAATCAATGCCTATTACATTCCTGGAAACCGTCGTGAGCTACGGCCGCATGAAGGCAATGAATCAAGGGCCTACCACACATGAGAGGAAGTCGAGTTGGAGCGGGGTATCGATCGGTACGATCACCCCGAGGGTACAGCGCGGCGAAGACGACGAAGTAATCAGCTGTACTATCCCCCCCCACCGGCCCGGACTTACCTACTTCTCGGACAAATGAGGATATCTCGGTCATTACTGGACCAATTTCCGAGATTTTTGTCTTCATACATTCCTTAAGATATGGTCTACGATATCTATTATGTGCCCTGACCATTTGTTAAATAATTAAGAAGTTGGGGACTTCGCAATTTTTCCCTCTTTTCCCTGAAATCATAGCCATGAGATGAACATAAACATGTCAGGACGTGTTCAGACTATGAATCTACCATATAATTATGTTCATGCAAAATTTCAGGACTGTAGGTGTCCTACAGCTCTTGCAATAGCTGAAAATGTCTGTTTTCCCTGCCAAAATTGCCTATTTTAGTGGGTTGTGCACCCCCGACAAAAATGGTGTCTATGAGTATTTTTCCACAGAAGTCCTGGACTTCTGGTATATGTGGGAGTTATATAGGATGCACATGGGCCTCCCTGTGGAATTTGGGGGTGATGCTGTCAACCGCGCCTGTGGGAATCACATTTTGATGTTTACCTACTACTCGGACAACAAGACTCAACAAAAGTTTTAGTGTCGTTCGACGGGAAATGGGCGGTTTGGGTCAAACCTTCACATGTACCCTATGTAAAAGACGGATTGCAGTCGATATGTCTATTCAGATTCCTGTTAAACCCCCTAGAAACAGTGATATTCATTGTTTCTGTTTAAGTGTCCGAGCTCCCCGGGGGGGATAGTATCTGTTGAATCCGAAGGCCGATGCCGTTGGTTCAAGTGCATTGCGCTAGCGTGGCTACACAAGCGGAAATACTTGCTGATATTTATCAAGGCGAGGGTGTTTCAAATATCCTCCAACTTCAAGCTTCAAGTTCAGGCCCGATGTCGACCCAAACTTCGCTCCAACTTCAAATTGGGCCATCATTTATCGCGATTTGCTCTCGGTCCCGGGAGTGCAACAGGGTGTTTCAAAAAATGTGTGGGGCAATCGAAGTTAGATTTCGAGTTCCGACCTATGTTTGAATTGACTCTGATTGATTTTGAAGCTTTGAAGCTTGACAAATTTGAACAATCCAAGTTCAAGTTGATTTCAACTGTAGATTAATAAAGCGGGACTGCCGGTATACGTCCAGTAGTGGTCGCGCCGAACAGGAAATTTTTCCGTTCAAGTTCATAAAAGGTTTCAAGTGGGGCAAAACAATTTTCCAACCCTTTCCGCTGAATTTACGCTCCGAGTCGAAAACTAAAACTAAATATGAATGGCCGGCGCCTTACTGAGCAGAAACTATCGCAAATAATCACCGTGTTACTTGACTCTCATTGGATGTGTTTACGGCTTCGTCACGGTTCCCTCCCTTTTTATTTTACTGTAACCGCTGCGGTACTACCTATCTCCGTCCTCTGGCCCAGGTCGAGTCCTCTCACCCGGTGGATACTTAGGTGCCCAAATGCTTTATGACCTCGCCGTCACTCACCACCACCACTTTTAACCACGGCTTTGCCTTTAAAAATCACACGATGAGCATGAGAAAGACAATAAACGGCTAACAAACCTGGAACTTTTTATGAGCGACTGTATCATAGAGGGTCTTCTGGAATGGTTGTGAGACATGTAACAAAAGGGAAATGAATAGGCTTACACAGTCCACGGACTGCGATGAACGGTCCTTCCCGAATGGCACAAGTTTAGTAAGTACTCTTTCCCGAATACGCAATGTGCGAAGAAATATGCATTGATTTTGAGGAGGTGAGCAGCCGGCGCGGCCGCAATCTCGAAAATAGTCGAGACCAATACGGTCGTTAATAAGGGTGTCGTCATGAAAGTGGCCATAGTTATATCCGGGGGAGGAACGTTGCCATTCATCCCATTTAATATTGCCTTGAGCATCCACAAGGCGTGGAATATTCATATGGTTGTCGCTGGAAAGTTCTGTTCCACAGACAGTGGCGTTCCAATTTTTTGTCATATACGTTCCCGATACTATGACGATATGTTCGACGGCTAAACCGACGAACTTGGCGTTTTTGAGCCACTGCTTATAGTGTTTTTTCGCGTAAGATGCGAGAATGTCGTGATCGCTCTCGTCCAGGAAACTGAACAGCGCCTGACGGGTTTCAAGGGCAAGGGCAGCCGCTTCATAGCACTGTGTCTTGACCGATACTTTACCACCGATTTCCACAGGGACGCCACTTTCCTATTCATCAGCTATTGCACCTGACTCAATCCTGTTTACACTCACGGAGCAGCGCCAGCGCCGGCAGAGTATTCAACCTCTCTCCTGATCTGTTTCGCCACGGTTTTGGGGAAGGCTACAACTTGGGTTTTGACTTTGTGGGATTCGCCGCATATCTCCCGGAGCGGCAAGTGATCCACCCGCATGAATTGACCATATCTGAGTGAGAAATAATCAGTACACATTTGAGATCTTGGAACTCGAAACCACTCACTGGCAATAACCGATGTCTCCCACTTCAATCTTCTCCTCTGATCCGGGATCAGCCACCCATAATGGGAATCCGTGGCCCAGATGTATCAAACAGTCTTCGTATATCCTGTGATGTTAGTGGTGGCAAGGTCCGGTTCAGGAATCGGTTCGAACCTGAACCGAACCTGAACCGAACGCCAGGTTCAGGTTCAGGTTCACCAAATTGCTGAACCTGAACCGAAAGTTCGGTTCAGCGTTCGGGTGGTGATAGTCGCGTTCGAACCCTGAACCTCAAGCTGAACCTCAAGCCCAAATTTGGGCATCCCAGGGGGAGTTCAAGGTCATTTTTGGTTGAAGAAACATTGCCAATGGACTAATACACCACTGAGACTTTCCAGCTTGCGACCAGGCAAGATTTACGGCGAAGAAGGCAGAATTATGTTCTCACCATGGCGGTCATGTGACTTTGTGTTTCAGGCAAAATATTATCTGCACCTCGTTATCGGGTTCAGATGGCAATAGATGGTAATCTTCATGACAAAAATCGATGGGACAGGTAGTTTGAACAACCTAACATGTTATTTTGCCTAAAATATTACTCACTGGCGGGTGAGAAATTCTTGAGGTTCGAGCCGCGTTCGAACCTGAACCGAACCTGAACGCAGGTTCAGGTTCAAGGTTCAGCGATCTGCTGAACCGAACGCGAGGTTCAGGTTCGGCGTTCGGGCAAAGGGCCCCTGAACCTGAACCGAACCGAACCTTGCCACCACTATGTGATGTGGACGCAGTCTCGTGCTAGCAGGAATATCAGTGTATGTGTGGTTTAGTGGCGAAAACCTCTACCTTTGCTCGAATTGGCCGTGGCGATGAGAAAATGCAGCGGGGTCACGTACCGACTCAGCAACCACACCTTCTCGCGATCCAGCGTTCGTCTTCGGCATACCCGCTTCCTTATCGGTACCCGCCGCGTCGTCCTCACGCCCAAGGGCGCGCAGATCCTCCGCCCGTATGGAGCTGGGGCTCGTTCGCGCAGCCTGCGCTACTTGGTGATGAAGTTCGACCGCTTCTTCGGTGGTGTGCAGGGCTTCCTCGTGTCCAGCCGCGCGTAGAGCAATACCAAGGTTGTCCAACGCACGGCCAAGCTCAGCATTGGCTGTAGGATCTGTCTCGGGGCGCATGCGATGAAGCGCAACGGCTTCTTGAGTGGCGCGCAGGGCATCCTCGTGGCGTCCAGCAGCGCGTAGATCGATACCAAGGTTGTCCAACGAACGGGCAAGCTCAGCATTGGCTGTAGGATCTGTCTCAAGGCGCATGCGATGAAGCGCAACGGCTTCTTGGGTGGCGTACAGGGCATCCTCGTGGCGTCCAGCAGTGCGTAGATCGATACCAAGATTGTCCAATGAACGGGTAAGCTCAGCATTGGCCGTAGGATGTCTCAAGGCGCATGCGATGAAGCGCAACGGCTTCTTGGGTGGCATGCAGGGCATCCTCGTGGCGTCCAGCAGCGCGTAGATCGATACCAAGGTTGTCCAACGAACGGGCAAGCTCAGCATTGGCCGTAGGATCTGTCTCAGGGCGCATGCGATGAAGTGCAACCACTTCTTCGGTGGCCACCACCGCTTCCGCATATCGGCCCTCTGCGCGTAGAGCCATGCATAGGATGTGCAAAGAACTGAGAAGCTCAGCGGTGGTCATAGGATCTGTGACAGCACGTCTGCGATCACGCTCAACCATTTTACGGATGGCGCGCAGGGCTTGAGGCCCCACTGCGTATCGATCAACACCTAGGTCGTGCAGCCTGAGTGAACCGACAGACTCACCAGGGCCTGTCCAGGCCTCAGTACGTTTGGGAATATGCTCAGTGAATTTTCCATCGGCCTTTTCCACATCTAGTATCAGGAGAGTTGTCATAATGTTGCAGCGCCAAAAGAAAAGAACGTACCTAGAAGCATACTCTTCAAGTCATCTCGAGTCAAATCCCGGGACATGAAGAAGGTGAGGACTCTGTCCACCTCACCAGCCATCCCATCATGATTCAACCGGAGTTCTTCTGAAAGTGGCTGTAAGACATTAACGTTCCAATGTTCGAATGCCACCTCAAGAGGCTTGTCGTCAGTTTACGCCAAGCAAATACATGTTGAGAATACAAACATTTTGCACTGTTTCAATGTTATCCATCCCTGGTTTGTCGCGTTCAAGTTTGACAAGATTTGAATTGGGGGATCTGAAGAGGCGATTGACAGACAGTGTTCCTTCGGAGTATGTCTGCCATCTTTCATTGTAAAAATAGGCGAGATCCTGGTCACTTTTCAGTGCCTCCAGTGCCTCCTGTAATTTGTACATTAGCGTAGACATGGTAAACTATGGTGCCTGCATACCTGATAGATCCTAATGGTGTGTGTTTCCAAGTAGGTGGAAAGCCGGCGGTGCAGGTCTGTCGGAGTCTTTGTGAACGGGTGCCAATGGATTCTGCTTGCGAGAGCAACACGTACCTCGAGATACCGAGTAGTCCGAAATGATTTTAAGGCAGGCGACGAATTGCTTATATGTTAGTCGCTCGCCAGTTAGCTGAAGTTGAACGACATCTTCGAGTTCTTTCCGCGCCCGTGGCAGATTGCTGTCCGAATCGTCGTCCGGGGCACCCTGCTCGGGGTCCCCAGGTCGGTATCCATCGGAGACTCCATCCGCGGGACCAGCGACGCTGCAGATAGCGATGTATGATACTTATCAGAGAATTACTAGATGTGACTTGAAAATTGACTCACGAAGACTCCGATAGCGGCCAGGATACGTGTACGGGAAAAGAATCATTGTACGCGGTTAGCGAGATAAATCTGTAATGTTCGAAGACATCGAGCAGCAATTCCGGCGGATTCTTTAGGCTGTGATCCTTCCCCAACGCTGTCGACTGCACTGCATACCCTTAGTCGATGCGAGCGCGATGGAACTCCAGGTCGTCCTGATTATGGTTGATCCAGCACATAACCGTGTCCTCCCCGAAAACCCGTTCCAAAATGATGCACAATATGTCGGTGCTCCCTGAGCCCGCTTCCCGCCTGATCCACGAGTACGAATGCTGAACCCCGTGGATCCGTTTAACTTCCAATGCGTCAAGATTCACCGGGCCGGAATACGCCGTCAGGACTTCCCAAAAAAAACCGGTGTCGCGGATAATTTTAATTTTGACCGGCTCGGCCGTATTTTCATCAATCCCAAAGGTATCGTGGAGTGACCGGGTTTTCTGAGGGTCCAACCTCAACCTCACACCATCCGAATCGTCCCAAGGCGGATTTAACGCCCATGTCAGGAGCCGAATTAAAGCCAATGCGAGCTCAAGGGCGAGCCAAATGTATGTGTCCGACGGTGTGGAGGAGTTTTGCACGATGGTGAAGCAGCCGATATAACCGATTATCGTCATCAGGAACCCGAACAGCAGGGCAAATAACATCTCCCACCATGCCAAGGTTTTTGTGAGATATGGCTTCAGCGCGAGCGCGAGCTCTGTGACACTCGAGTCTGCGGGCAAATGCAAGATGCCAGCGAGGTATTCGAGGAATGGAGCTGCGCTGTGGGTCTCTGCATCGGGTCCCTCGAGAAATTTTTCAAGGGAAGAGAGGCACGCCTCGGATGCGTGGGATTGATCCCACAGGCCGATGAACCGAGTGGGGATTTTAAAGTTTTGATCGGCCAAGAGGTCGTTGATCCCCTTGAACAGAATACGCTGTTTGAGGATCTTCTCGATTCGGTATTGCAACATGAGCTGACCGGGGAAAACACACAGGAGGCCCCCGACGACCCTGCTGAAGGGGAAGAATATGGCAAGAGCGGGGAACGAAGTGTGCTGACGGACCGAGAAGTGGATGTATGGAGTGACACCGACGCATGCGACCGAGAGTGAGGTCAGGAGGAGCTTGAAGTTCCATGGCCGGAGTGGAAATTGAATAGGTTGGTAGGGGATGGGAGGGAGTTCGACCGAGAGGTGCTGGGCGCTGCGGACATAATGCTTGTTCAGAAGTTGGAGTAGACATTTTTCCGCCACATATAGGTCCCCATCCAGCATGGTGATTTCCACGACGTCGCCCTTGACCTCAAAGCCCAGATTTTGCAATGCCCGGGCGCCAATGGATGGCACACTGACAAACTTGGGGTGTGGGGCCGTGGCGGTGCCCGGCGGAAACTTCGTACTTATGTCGTCTACTTGGTATCAAACATATATTAAGCACTTGAGTATGAAGTACTCACAGAGAACATGACATCCCTGGAAATTGCCGATCCCATGCACCTGCGAGCTGGCGTACCTGGTGATCACGGATACGTGATTCTTTTTACTGCTTCATCGCTTGGAGTCTTGCCTCAGTTCACTTTCTAAATAGTGCTAAGTCCTGTGCTATAAGGCAGTTAGGAGAAAAACATATATATATGCATCACTTTAGCTATCCACCATAGTTAATCGTCTTCACACGGTTCTCAAGGTATTCAGTACTGGTAGCTGAGGTGAAGTAAGTCCGGTCGGCTTATACATGCTCGTCACTCACATCGCCATTCAGCCTCACACGCCACCTCGAACGATGCTGCGAAGAATTCGGTCGGACCTGGCCGCCACATGCACCATTTCGTTCCTAGGCTGTATCCGTCCATGTTAACGGCGAGACCCTTTGCATGCCACCAAGAAGGTTAGTGTTAAGGATCAGGGTGATTTGCTGCGTTTGACACGTAAATAACCCAAGTTGCAGAAATAGAGTTCTACTCGGCTTGCGAGTAGAGCTTGAGAGTTCCAGAAATCCCCGTAAGAGGATCCTAGAGTTCAACTGACTGCAATGATAAATGAGCCCGCAAGACGCTGTTGCTCAGTGATCAATTGCTCAAAAGACTGCGGGACGCGGGCCTTTCCAGGGGTGATGAACACGCAAGACGCTGTTGTTCGATCAAAGGTGAAAGACTGCACGACGCAGATCCTTCAAGAGAGACTTAGTTCAGACAGAAATGGAGGCAAGATGAGAGTTGTATTCAAGATGTGTTATTCTTACAAGAGTACATTCGGATGTATATATACTAAGCTACGAATGAGTCATTTGGAGTCAATTCCCCAGATTCCGGACTCCGAGTCGCTATCCTGTCAATGTTGACTCAGAGCCAGAATGATTCACGCGAGTTCACGCGAGCAAATTCCGGAAATGACTGTGGCTAAAAATAGTACGTAGAAACTAAGTAAAAGTACCCATATCCATCACAGTTAGCCAGAAAGAGCCATTCTCTGCAGGAATCTCACCAGAAACACACCACGCCTAGTCGGTGTACACGGGTTCCATCCTGTACAATAACCCAGGTTCTACTCCCTTTTATTAGTTGGTGATCACATAAATAACACCGATAGCGGCTTCCTGACATCCTCACTACCACATGTATTCAAATAATTGGCCTCCTATGCGTGCGTAGATCCCTCATTCAGAGAAGTATTACTGGAAGCAAATAGCAATTTGTCCTTGTCATGCACATACTTGAGTGCACTAATGGCCAATGGAGTAACTTCGGTACCCATCATAAATTTATAAATCATATATTCGCCTCTTAGACATGAATATTCCACCAATCCTGTATATTTAACATCGTGCCAATCCACACAGTTGGATACGCCACTGTCATCAACATCAGAGAGCTCATTATAGTGCCTGTTTTAAATTCAATGATTGTCTCAGTATATAAATTGCACATGCAGATACGTCGCGCAGCACTGTTCTTTGTGTTGATGCCAATAGACCAGTAGTGGTAGATCTAATCATGGCGTCTAAGGTTATTTCTCTTGAATGTGAACACGAGTCTGCAACACGATACCGAAGACATACAGAGCCAATCACAACCATATACACCGGTCACCAGTCATTGCAAGTTCAACCATATGGTATACAATAAAGTTCCGACCCAATTATGGGCACCACAACATTCAAATCCATAATTTAACGGTGCCGACGGCATCAGCGATCTTTTTGGCCCTAGGTCATTCACAGGACGTCGTCCCGTAAGAGTAAATCCCTGGGCACCAGCCCTGAGGGGAGAAGTAGGAAAGCTGCTGGACAACGATGGATAATGGCTGCACCATGCTAACCAGAGCAGGGTGAAATATAAAATCCAGATATGATGGATCTTCAAGAGCGAAGGAGTGCAAACCATCGGCCGCATTTTCACATTAATTCAAAATCATCCGACAAATAGGAGTGCATGACAGCATGACAACGAGATCATATCACCGGAGTTCAAGAAACATTTTTACAGCGATGGCCCGCAAACTGGCAGCTGATTCCTCGTTGTAAATCCATGTGAACATTGGATGCAAGTAATATCATTTGATGAAAAGGCAGGAGCAAGATGCGCAGTCCATGCTTTAAGTTGAAATAGTTGATCGGATCATAACATTTGAATATTCGTGAATATTGCAGCCGACGTTCTACCATATTCAAGCAAGAGCATAGTCAGTACTTCTCAACAGCTGCGTGCCTGGGACTACTGCTTATCATGTCCCGGCTGATATCCTGCGAATCCGACCTGGAACGGAAAGCAGATCACCACCTAATTTGATTGACATATCAGCCGTGTTGTTAGCCGTTCAGGGGCCCATCTTCACCGCAATCATTCGTCCTGCAATCTTTCCGCAGCTATCCGCCCCTCCATTCTGAAATCCTTCTTGGACTATCTCCTCATGTCAGAGCTATATGTAATCCACGGGCGTAAGACAGGAGATAACTGACTCAAATCAGAATGTTGATAAACCTAGATTTTCCGTTCAATCCGTAACTGCCTCACAATGCTTCGTAAAACCCTCGAGTCAACGAGTTCTTCTTATGTAACATCTCCAAGTGGAGGTAACTAGGAGTGCTTCTTAGAACCTCCGAGCACTGACTCTGCTGTATTCACACGCAAGTAGTTTCCTTTCACGGGGATTTCCCATGTGTCATGGAATATTCGCCGATCTCGGGAAGAATGGAGGTTAATATATATGACGGTGGACGTTCGTGCTGCGGGTCAGTATAGAGGCGGGAGATTACGGAAGGCTTTGGACAGTGCTCGAGATTGGAATAAAAATGGCAATTCTGAGGAACACAAGATGCGGGATAGTATGTAATTGGTTGAATTGAGTCTGCAAGAAGGAGGCGAGAAATTAAGTTGATTTTGTATCTTGAGTCGGGGCTAAAGTTGGTTACTTAGATCTGCTCCAGCACACTAACAATTTCCTAAAAAGTTTTAGGGGAATGAGGGATTTAAAAGAAATGCAGATGAGGGGAGTCGAACATGCAACCTCCAGATTCCGATGGGGGGGTACCGCCACTAATATATCACAAAAAATTGTAGTGAAAATTTTTAAAAAGCCTTCAACACAGCCACTATTTTACCAGGCACGAAAAATGGAACAAGGATTGAGAGAGGTCGCGAAATCCTCATATCGGTTTGTAAAATGGACGATCACTTATTACATAAGTACTCGTAACATGATTTTGAACGCGGCCTTCGCCGGGCCAAGACTCCCGAAAATAGAGAGTGGTGTGATGGCGGCATACGAGGTAGCCGCCGCGCCCCCCTCCACGGAGCGCCGACCCTACGTGTAGTTCACATCCCTCTGTGCCGAAGAGTGAGAGAATAGCAGAAACGTCCTGAATTCCTGAGGAGATGGTTGCCCCGAATGAGGACATGGTGGTAGAGAAAGAAAGAAGAGGCGTGTCCAAAGGCGCCCGGGACAGCATTCCGAGGTCATGTCGTGAGGGTGCTCCGGATATCACAGCAAGGCTGAGTGCTGTAGACCCAGATTCCCAGCATCAGTGTACATGACAGCATGGAAGCTATTGCCTGACGCTTGGCAGCGATGTACAGCACTGTGAGTCTTCAAGTCCGTGGTACGTATACGTAGCCTGAATAGCGTACTCGATAAAATCTTAAACAAATGCAGACTCACGTAGTGCAATACATTTCGCGGAGGGGTGGAGGCGTTTGGGAAACGGAAGGACCAATGATTGGCATCGCTTGCGCCACGCAAGAAGAATCTCGATGCCATGCGGCGCCTCTGGTCAGGCTAAATTCAAGTTATTCATATCAGTCGGTGGGGATAGCACATAATAGACGCACAACAGTGTATATTTCAAGAAGTCTTCTCTACAGATCGTCCAGATTCGACACCGTTTTGCCATTCCAAATGAGGATCTTCTCTTCCTGGCGACATAATCGAGATCCAAGTCCTGGCATTCGATTTGTGCGCATTTCCAGAATTCCAGGAGTAAGTACCATTTTTTTTTCTGCTTCAGGGCATGCTGGAAAGACGAGGACAAGTTCCCTACTAGGCTCACGGTCCCTCAGTTCGAGCCTCGACGAGTGCAGCGCTGGGATTAGAGGAAGAGCAGTAGTTTGCAGCGAAGACGGGAAAAAAAATGAATTATGTATACAAATGAATATATTTGCCTGGAATTATGCAGAGTGTGAATGAAGCGCGACAAATATGTATGTTTACGGCCAACAGCACCGCGCCTCGCTCATACCCCTTCACCCGTACGCGTCACCGGGCACCGACATGTAAGCGGGTGCGCCGTGCTTACACACACCCAGTGCGGGAACGAGGCCACAGGCATGCGCAGCACCGAGACCACAACACCGGCAAGGGCCTGCCCACGCAGAGCACCCGCCCAACGTGCACGCACCGCGCCGACGAAACGGAGGCACGAAGACCCAGCACCGCCATCCGCCATGCACTGCCACACAAGCCGATATGTGTGGCTGCCAATGCAGGCGGGCCGCCTAAGGTACAGGCGTCTGCTGCATCGTACGGCGTACCGCGTCCGTGTCTGCACCCACTCCGGGCGAGACCGCGGGTTCACGGACATCCACGGGCCCCAGCATCGACGGGAGCCCTTGAAGAATAGTACTCCCCGTGCTGCCCGGACGCGCGTAGATCACCCGCTGCAGTGGTGACGCATCCCGGAGAGAGCAACGTAAACAAAAATCGCCCTATCCGCGGCCACCTGCGGCGCAAGCCCTCTCGCGGTGCATGCGCAAGGCCGGACTTCGACACCCGCATAAGCGCCGCGCCCCACGCCGGCGACGTATGGGAGCGACCGCGGAATACGCATCCACCGCGCCCGCACCAGACCCGCCCACACATAAAGGACGTAGCCCCGCGAGCCGTGGGCCCGGCACGCGTACGAGCCATACACCGTGCAGCGCCAGCCGTCATTGCAGCGCTGCGGAGACACGTCCCACGTCCGGCACCCGCCCCCCGACGCGCGCACGCCTGCTCCGCGCCCTCTCCTGGACCCACCGGGTCGCGGACACGACCACATCACACCCTGCGGGTGCAAGACCGCGGCGATGTAGCCACCCGCAGCGCAAAAACTCCCGCGAATGAAAGCCAGCCAAAAATCCGCACGCCCGTGCCCAGCATCCGGCACCTGAGCGCGTGGGGCTAACGAGTGCATGAAGACCGTGGCCCACGCAATCGCCAGCACCCGCTCGCTCGTTCATAGGCGACATCTATTCTGATGCAGCCCGCACAGAAGAAAGGAAAGAAGGCAGCAAAGAGCGCGCGTTGCCGCAGCCCAGGCACGCGGAAGGAAGAGGTGGAGGTGGAACACGGAGCGCGGTGAACGAGCCAGCTCACGGAAGCAGGTTCAGCGCAGAAGGCGCCGAATGCAGCGTGGACGAGCCCGAGCACAAAATGAAGTTCCGAAGACCGTGCAGAGTGGGCTGATGAGCACGCAGCAGGGCATTTCAGACAGGGAGATCTGCGGCGCTGGGTACAGGCCCAAAGCGAGGGATCATTTTACGGCACAGAATGAAAGAAAGGCGATGCAAGCAAAGCGAGTACCACCCACCATTGGACGTCTTTCCGAGCGGATGACCTTGCGGCGTCGGAGCGACGCGCCCAGGGATTCTGTCGGTGCGAACGCGCTCCAGATCATCATCACCAACAATGGCGGCGTCAGGTACGGTCTCGGTGGGATGCATCCTGGGAATAGAATGAATGTCGAGCTGAGCGAAGGATATGCATACTACCTACATACACCTTCGTAGGGACCTTAAGCGCGTCTGCGGCGCGCTCGTCCTCCTTCCATCGCGGGGCCGAGGTCACAAGGCCGTGGAAGATGCAGATGACCTTGCGGGTGATTCCCTCGACGCCGGTATCGACGCCGATGTTGTGCAAGGAGCTGGCGAAAGCACGGCGGGATTGGTGCGGAGGAAGAAACCACACGAGCCATGCGGAGGTCAATCGAGAATTATCTTCTCGTGCGCAAGGCCTGGCACGATCGACGTGGAGAGTGAGTGGCCCGCGCAACAGATGCGGGGTCCACACGCAGGGGTTGGCGGTAGTGTAGGTGATACGGGCGCAGGTTAACGAGGGTAGCCGCAGGGTTGCAAGCGGATGCAAAGAATAAGACGTATTGCTCGTGGGCGTGTGTATCTCGAGGGATGCGCTAATCGGATAAAATGGGATGTATCACAGAGGCCTATTACATTCCTGAAAATCATCGTAAGCTACGGACGCATGAATGCAATGAAGCAAAGGGCCTACCACACATAGGACTCGGAGGAAATCCAGGTCGAGCCTCGGCACGGCGGGACTGCACTTTGGAATATCTTGACCAAATCGATCGGTGCAGTCACCACAAGCGTACAACACGGTCGGGCGTGGCAGCAACGCAGCCCAGGTAGTCCGACGACGACAACGACGCCAAGCAGGATCTGGCGGGCGGTGCGACACGCGGCGGGAGGAAGTGATGATGAATGAGGTAATCCATTGTATCTGTTGAATCCTGAGGCCGATAGCGTTGGTTCAAATACTACGTTCATTGCGCCAGCGTGGCCACACGGGCAGAAATATTTTGCTAGGATGAGACGATAGATTTATAAAGGTTGATCATACGTTGGAATCGATTTTGATCAATTTTGAAGTTTGACAAATTTGACCAATCAGTTCAACCCAAGTTCAAGTTGGATTCAACCGGCTGAGCTGGAATAATTGTCACAAATTATCATCATGTTAAAATACTTTGTAGAAGGCCTCCCTCCTATTTAGTTTACTTACCACGCTTACCACTACAGTCACTTCCTTATTTATTCATTTGTTACACATCATGTCCGAGTTGTTCGCATTGTGGGTACTAATTAGTTTATTCTATTGACTTTACCTACATCAATTATAAGAATCTCTGCCTTCTATGTACTTAAATACTAGTGGGTGACTTCCCATAAGCATAAAATAGTATCTGAGCTTGTTTGAGAGTGCCAACGATGGGATCAATCTGCGGACAATTCATGTCGTGGATTAACTTCTTGTGTTCCCATAAGAAAATAATAATAAATCCAGACTCGTGTTTCTCCCTGTGCGAGGGCCAGAACGCAACCCTGACGTCGGGCATACTGGTGCTCTGGGAGCAGGTGACCAATTTGGAAGTTTGCGCGTCAAGTCGAAGGCAAGATCACCCACCACCCGCCTAATGCGGTTTATTCCGTTTAATAAAATCTATTGGGGGGGTAGGTACCCCCCCTACAGATTTGAATAGATAGGAATGGATTCGCATTAAATCTTGTACGTTTTCACGTCCCAAAATTGATGGGGTCCCGACAGCTGCCTCGGCAAAGCACTTAAATATTCCCCAGCATTTATCTATGTTTATGGGAAGTCACCCAGTATCATTGTCGTTCTCTTTACGCGTTCGCTGAGAAAGGTTCTCGATCTTTTACGACGTCCCGATGACAGGAAGCAGAAATGATCCAACTCAGATGATAGAACGATATGGAACGACTTCAAGCGAAAAGAGAGAAGGGAGTGTGGTTGAATTTGACAGAAGACATTGACAGCACTGCGCTGAAGTAACAGTAAAAACCAAAAGTACATCAAGGCAGAAAGACCTAAAAGACATCCAGCCCATAATTCATACAATGTACGACCCGGAAATGGAAAAACCATGCCCTCATCCTTCAGATACGCACTGCTGAACGATCTACTGGTAGAAAACATTCTGTAACTGGCACCTTATCCGTCCACAACGGCTGTCAACGGTGGCGCCGCTTCAACTTGCTAAGTAGATCTTTGGCAGCGGGCTTGACATCTTGATCGTCGTCCTGGAGTAGCTCAGTGATCTGAGCCCGGTGAGTCTGAATTTCCGCGCGAAATTCATCTAGAAATGGTCAGTCCTCGGTCAAAGAGACGGCAGTAAATGGTCTTACCTAGTTCGGCACATTTGCTGATTGTTTTTACACTGGCCAATCGTACCTTCCGATGCTTGTCCTTGATTAACTCCAGGACTTGAGGCACAAAAGGTTTGATTGCGTCGTGAAATATCGCTGCCCAGGGAGCTCAGTCTGATAAAATTGAACAAATGCGGCATTCCTTACGGTGCTCAACCAGTGTGCCAATTGTCGTGATCACAGCTGAGCGGACGTACTCGTCCTCGTCCTTGACTAATCCCATGACTTGAGGCACAAAAGGTTCAATGGCGTCGCGGAATATCGCTGCCCAGGAAGCTCAGTACCATGAAATTAACAAATGCAGTACGCCTTACAGTGCTCAACGAGTGTGTCCATCATCTTTATCACAGCTGATCGGACATACTCGTCGTCATCCTTGAGTAATTCCATAATTTGAGGCACAACAGGTTCGATGGCGTCGCGGGATATCGCTGCTCAGGGAGCTTAGTTTCATGAAATTGTACAAAGGCGGCATGTCTTACAGTGTTCAACAAGTGTCTTTATCAAAGCTGATCGGCGATAAACATAGTCGTTCTTGAGCAACACCATGACTTGAGGAATAAAAGGGTTCATCGCGCTGTGGAATGTCGCTGCCAGGGATCTCAGTAGCATGAAATTGCACATAATGCGGCATGTCTTACGGTGCTTAACAAATGTGTGTATTATACTGAGCACAGCTGATCGCACGTCCCCGTTGTCATCCTTGAGCAACAGCATGACTTGAGGCACAAAAGGTTTGATTTCGTCGTGGAATATCGCTGCCCAGGGATCTCAGTAGCATGAAATTGGACATAATACGGCATGTCTTACGGTGCTTAACAAGTGTGCGTATTATACTGATCACAGGTGGTCGCACGTCCCCGTTGTCATCCTTGAGTAACACCATGACTTGAGGCACAAAAGGTTTGATTTCATCGTGGAATATCACTGCCCAGGAAGCTCAGTATCATGAAATTGCTATGAATGCGGCATGCCTTACCAGGCTCAACAAGTGTGCCTATTGTTGTGATCGCCGCTGCTAGGACATCCTGGTTATCGTCCTTGAGTAACTCCATGACTTGAGGAACAAAAGGTTTGGTCGCGTCGTCGAATATCGCTGCCCAGGAAGCTTAGTCTCAAGAAATTGTACACAAAGGCGGCCTGCCTTACAGTACTTAACAAGTGTGCCTATTATTGCGATTGCCGCTGCTCGGACATCCTGGTTATTGTCCTTGAGTAAATTGATGACTTGAGGAACAAAAAGTTTGATTGCGTCGTCGAATATCGCTGCCCAGGGAGCTTAGTCCTATGAAATTGTACAAAGGCGGCATGCCTTACAGTGCTTAAGGAGTGCGCCTATTGTTGTGATCGCCGCTGATCGGTGGACGTCATCCTTGAGTAACTCCATGACTTGAGGAATAAAAGGTTTGATTGCATAAAGGAACTCCTCTGCCCAGGTGCCTCAGTCTCATGAAATTGCACAAATGCAGCATACCTTACCGCGTTTAACAAATGTGTGCATTATACTAAGCACAGCTGATCGTACGTCCCCGTTGTCGTCCTTGAGCAACACCATGACTTGAGGCACAAAAGGTTTGATTTCGTCGTGGAATATCGCTGCCCAGGAAGCTCAGTCTCATGAAATTGTCATAAATGCGGCATGCCTTGAACGCCACCGGGCTCAACAAGTCTGCGTATTGTAATGATCACAGCTGATCGGACATCCGCGTCGTCGACCTTGAGTGACTCCATGATTTGAGGCACAAAAGGTTTGATTGCGTTGTGGAATATCGCTTTCCAGGAAGCTCAGTCTCGTGAAATTGCACATAATGCGGCACGCCTTACCGTGGTCAACAAGTATGAATATTATAGTCATCGCAGCTGATCGGACGTCGTCGTTGCTGTCCTTGAGTAACTCCATGAATTGAGGTACGAAAGGCTTGATTGCGTCGTGGAACATTGTTGCCCAGCCTGAGGGAGCTCAGTCTCGCGAAATTGATAGTACGGAATGCCTTACCGAGCTCAACAAGTTTACATATTGCAGTTATCACAGCTGCTCGGACATCCTCGTTATCGTCCTCGAGCAGGAGCTGAGACTCCGACAAATAGTTAAAACCCGCGATGCCGTCGACAACAGTGGGGAGAAGATGCGCGCTGTCCCTATCCAGGGAGAAGTCGCCGCCACTGACGCTGTCGGAAAGCCGCTCCACAGCAATGTTTTTCCCTTCACTCCGCAGGGCAAGATCCGCTGTTTCTCTGGAATCCGCTTGCACGTACCTAGCGACACGTGTAGTGTCGGTCGATGAGAATAAAGCGGGCGTGTACGGGAAGTCGGGAGGAGTGTAGACGCGCAGGACCCAATTCTTCAGCGCAGGCTGCGATCCGTTGGGAATCTCGAGGATCTCATTATCTTCGGAGCCAAGGACGGTATCGTGGATCCTCGTAGTTGGGTCCGGATCACCGCCCAAATACCGGATGACCTCGTTGTCACTCACCACCACCACTTCTAACCCGGGGTTCGTCTTTAAAAATCATACGGTGAGCATGAGGAACACAATAAACGGATAACAAACCTGGAACTTTTCATGAGCGACTGCATCATAGAGGGTCTCCTTGAATGGTTATTAGAGATGCAGCAACGGGAAAGCAATAACTCACACAGTCGCTATCGATCGATTCCGTGCTCTCCACATCTACAGCGTCCACATGAGTCCCGTCACTTGAGCTTGGAGCCGGTCCACCGAGTCCTGTGGATGAGTCGTCCTTCGGGGATAACACATGTTTGATCTTGGTCTCAGTCGATTCTCCTTGGAAAATAACTTGCACGAGTGAGAATCTCCCCATTCGTACTCTTTCCCGAATACGCAATGTGCGAAGAAATATGCATTGAGTTTGAGGAGGAGAACACCCAAGACGACCGCATTTTTGAAAGCGTTTGAGGTCAGTATGGTGGTCAATAACGGTGGCGTCATGAAGATGACCGCGGTTGTATCCCGGGGTTGAATGTTGGCATTCATCCCATGTAACACGGCCGTTAGCGTGCACAAGGTGTGGAACCTTAACATGAACGTCACCGGAAAGTTCCCGGGAGTCCCTGGCACAGGCAGTGGCGTTCCAGTTCTTCGTCATATACGTTCCCGATACTATGACGATTTCTTCGACGGCTACACCATAGAACTTCTCGTCTTTGAGCCACTGCTTATAATGTGTTTTAGCGTAAGACTCGAGTTTCGCTTGATCGCCACGGTTTAAGAAAGTGAACAGCGCCTGTCGGATTTGAAGGGAAAGCGCGGCCGCTTCAACGTGCTCTGTCTTGGCTGATGCTTTACCACCGAATTCCACAGGGACGCCACTTTCCTATCCATCAACTATCGCACGCAAATCAAACCTGTTTAACACTCACGGAGCAGCGCCAGCACTAGCAGAGTATGCGACCTCTCTCCGGATCTGTTTCACCACTGGCTCGGGGAAGGGTATAGTTTGGGTTTTGACCCTGTGGGGGTTTTGACCCTGTGGGATGCGCCACACATCTCCCGGAGAGGCAAACGAGCCACCCGCATAAATTGACCATATCTGAGTGAGAAAGAATTAGCGGACGTTTGCGAAGGCCCTGAAGGCTTGAAGCCACTTACTGGTAATAACCGATGTCGCCTACTGCAACCTTTTCCTCCGATCCAGGATCAGCGACCCACAATGGAAATCCGTGGCCTAGATGTATCAAGCAGTCTTCGTATATCGTGTGATCTGGGCGCGATGTCATACTGGAAGAATATAAGTGTATATAATGTGTGGTTTAGTGGCGGGAACCTCTACCTCAAGCGGGCGCTCCCTGATGTTCTAGTGGTGGTAGAAAGAGTGATTTAGAAAACACGACATGGCTCTGAGGGGCGGTAGATTAGGATAGAACGAATAGATTCAATGGAATTGCATCCGGCCAAAAGCCTATTGTTCCCGCCAAGTTCCCGCACTGCCCTGTTCCGGTAGGTTGGCAGCAGCTGGCAGCAACGTACATCACAGTATAGAGATCTTCAAGTCGCCGTACATACGTACTGAGAGCATCTCCGAATCTTTATGGCATGTTATTCTCATTAGACAAATGCCGAATGTAGATGCCCGTACATTTTACTGTTTTCCCAGTCCAGATCAGGATCTTGCTGGCGACGGAATCGGACCCCAAGCCTCATGCGCGCGTTTCCAGAATCCAGGAGCAAGTGCACTTCAGGGGATGTTGCAAAGTTGAGGACGAGTTCTCTGCTGCCTCAAGGTCCCTCGTCCCCGCATCTGATTTGTGGCAACATTTGGGTAGTATGAGGGATCATTGGGACCGTTGTATTCAGTTTCTTTGGGCCACGGCTTGTACACCGTGGCGTCGGAGTTAGCAAGACTATTGAACGGGGACCAATTTGGACGAGGTACCGGAGACGTAGTCTGAAGTGGAGCAAGAGCGTGAGGGAACAACGATCACATCATATTATGATCATGATGACGCAAAGGTGTACTACAGCACGAAATGTATTTCCACAAAGAAAACGACCTCCCATCAAGATTCAACACTCAGCAGGATAAGACTCAGGATAAAATTAAGCCCAGCGCGGTCCCATTTCGGAACATGCAGTGCGTTTCCTGAATTATGGGTCGTATTGTTCTAAAAAAAAAAATCTTACTTCAACTCGCGAAAACATGAAGAAATTCAATCGACAATTCATAGGATTACAACGGCATTATTCCTCATACGTACATCGTAACAGATGACATTCCACTTCGCCTTTTTTGGCATGATTTCTTGTTGAAACATGTCGAACTGCCCCAGACCATGAAACTTCGGATCGAAGGGGGGTATCTTGCTTGGTCCAAGCTAGATCAAGATAATCAATCGAAACAGCGTACCGAGGTGAGGAACGGCATAGGGAACCACTCCGGCGCCACCCACTTCCGCCCAGTGATCTCAGCCCCAAACATCCCTACGACCGCCTGCGCGCACGCAAACGCCCGGCGTACCCAGCGGAGATGAACTGCCTTGCGTAGAAGTCGTCTCCGACGGCGGGATCGAGGACCGGGCCGACCTAATAATCATCAGTGGGTGTGAAGGAAAGGAGGATCGGGAAGACGCACGAATGGGATGTGGAGGGCCGTGTATCCCATGATGCCCGTCTGGATTTAAATCAGCGCGTGAAGTGAATGACAGAGGGGAGTACACACCCACTCGCGCTCGGGCTCGCGGTCCTCCGCGTACAGGCCGAGGAACATCTTGGGCAGGAACGCGCGCAGCGTCGCGCCGACGCCCGGATTGACCGCGCTGTCGTCGGCGACGTACTCCTCGAACGGCGGGCCCACGTCGTCGCGCGCGCCGCCGAAGGTAACGAGCGGGTTTTCATTCGCAACGACCGGACGCGGGAACCAGTACCCGCCGTTTTCGACCCAAGATGTCTCCGAGAGCGTCGAGAGCGTCGCGTTGGCGCGCACGGCGATGACCTGGCCGCGCACGGGGATGATGCCCGCGGGACCCGCCATGTGCGGGAGAATGTGTGAAGCATAACCATTCGTCGCGTGTAGTACGTACGAACACTGCCCGCTGCCGCGCGGGGTCTTGAGCGCCCAGCGGCGGGTCGAGGACGAGGTTATTCCAGTACAGGTGTGTGGGTATGGAGGCGCAGGTCGAGCGCGGGTGAGGTGGCATTCGCCTCCTTGAACAGGCGTGACGAATTTCAGAGGCCACAAGTTGTACCCGGGCGAGCGAACGCCCCAGTTGTACGTTCCGTAGGTCTATTGGACGTTATTCCCGCTGAAAGCACGCTGGAATGCATACGACGGACCGACTGCATTTCCTCCCTGGTGAGCCACGTTACGTTGACGTTTTTCCATGCGGCGACGGCGGCGTCAAAGTCGGCCTGCACCTCGTCGACTCCGTCCTGCGTGAGCATGACGTCCATGTGTCCGCCCTCGACAAAATCGACGGCATCAGCCCATCCAGCTGTACGAGCAACCCGCGCCATCTCGGTGGAGGTGTAGCGTTCAATCGCGTAAAAACGCAACGTCGCCTCGCCCGAATTTTTCTTCGGCCTCGCGGAAGCGAAGGAACTCGGATGGTGTGAGGTTACCTTCATTTAATAGCCGCAACCAAAAATCACACCTGTTGCGCCGGAACCTGCGAATAAATTAATTGCCACACTCCGGAAAAGATCAAAGACGTACAAAAATCGCGCGCCTCGAGAATTACTGCGCGAAGCTTGGTCTCACCGTCGGGGATGGGGAATGTCATTTTCCTCGACAGCGTTGGCGAGATATTATGCGGCAGAAACGCCCGTCACCCCCACATCCGCCTCCTCTGTGAGCTCGCCGGTGCTCCCCTCCCTCGCCAATGGGTTCGCACCGGGGCCGTAAGTCCAAAACGAGTCTATTGGGTTTGGGTGGGGCAGGTCTGCGGGCGCTGCCCTGCGGGTGAGGTGAAGATGGTCTGCTGGCTGGAGGGCACAGACAGCGCAGAAGCTGCACCGAAAACCGAGAAGAGGACGCGGTATCGCGACATGGCGGTTGAAGGTGAGTTAGGCGCGAGGTGCTGTTGATAGCTCCGAGTCTTCGGCCGCCGATCGCCGACTCATGTTTCCTTCTCTGATCTTGTCTTTCCCAGGGTTGAGTGAACTCCAACCAAACCCCAACATATTGGGGTTCACTTTTTCAGAACTGACCGCGGTTAGGGTCCCGTGGCCCCTTGCGTGGCCCATTTTTCCATTGCCCCATGTTCGCAGCGCCGTCCTCCTCAGTGTGCTCACCCGGGAGTTACCTCAGCCTGTATCGCGTAGGAGGCCTATGGTGCGTGCGTTAGCTTGTCCTCCCACTCACTCGCTCGCTCAGAGTGTACGGTAAAGTAAATGTAGCGCGGTGACAAGTCCCGCTCTCGCGCGGAGGCGCCATCCCACTGCGACTGGCTGCTCGCTCGCACGACTCGCGCGCGCCGCTATTCTAGCCCCGCGCCACGATAACACAACCTGTTCCCGCACCCGCGCTGCCCATCTCCCTGCTGGCTAATTCTCCCGCGTATTTTCGGGTATAGGCGCGTCGGACTACGCCCACCCATGCCGCGTACGGCCTGGACGCGAGTCTATCTCACACTCGACCAGTATGTCTCAGCACTATTCATTTAACATGCCGCTTGCTCAAAATTCGGGTGTATATCACCGTCGCTTTGCGCGCGCGCTGAGTCCGCGTCGTGAATTCTCTGTCTTAGCAATGCTCACATACTGACTTGCTCAAATCCAACCCCGCAGCGGTCAATCGCGCTCGCATGCAAAGTCCCGGAGGATATTATCACTCGAGTGGTAAACCTACGCGTACTCACGCCGAGTCCACGCAGGCCTCGCGTCAAAATCCTACCGGTGCATGCGTCTCGTTATCCTCACTCGCTCACGGACTCACTCTCTCTACCTGCTCAAATCTAATGGCGTTTAAATTCGATAAGGGTCTTGAATCATTATTTGACATAGAAAATATATACCCTCCATCTAATCAAGGATGGGTCTGAAATTAGAAGTTATACAAGTACCGCTTTTTGACCGCTTCAACTGGTAACTTTCAGACCACAACTACGAACGACGAACGATTGGTATTTTGTGGGGTAACTAGATTTATATAGAATGATATAAAGAGTATGGTGGATATGCACGGTCTAGAAGTATTGCTATGCCTGATAAACCAAAGAAGGTGCAATCACTGCAGTTCAGCAGGGAGGGCGTTGTATGCATCGCACAGGTCGTCCCATGCGCCGGTGGGGTGCACCTGCGCGCGCGTCTCGTTGAGGCCGACGGCCATGATCGACGCCAGCCCGGCGTTCAAGTGCCAGAAAACTGTGAGTAGCGCAGCGTCAGTGGAGATCAGGCCGTTTCGCGTTGAACTCACTGTGGCAGTGGACTTGAAGAGATAAAGAAACATTAACAGCGTTTCTTACGCATCAGCGGTGTTATTTATTGCACTTACACGACCATGGGCCTGGGGCAATGGTTAGCTGTAGCAATATATGATGCACGGAGAAGACTCACCAGGTTTGTCTGTGGTGAATCGGAGAATGGTCCCGCCGAGAGCTGCGCCTGTGACCTGCAAATCAAAGTCAGTTTTTAGGTCGACAAATGAACCTGGAATCGTACATCTCGGCGAATAGGGTTGACCTCGTTGATGATCTCAGAACCATTAGACTTGACGACCCAGAAGTTGTTCTAGTTCGTTTTATTCAGAGACAAGTCTATAGATAAAGTCGGTGCAGCACTCACTCCGTGCAAATGGAAAGCTGAGAATTAGATATATGAATCTCTCGCTCAGACGAATACGCAGAAAGACGCTACGCACGGTGCAATTCGTCCGCGGGACTAGCAATGATCATAGTTGAGTCGATGAATAAGGCACGCCCATAACGAAACGTACTCGGGCGGGAAAGTAATCTGGACGACTTTGTTGGGCGGCAGAATGAAAGTGTTCTCCGTCACGTTGAAGTCCCCCGCGCTGTCTGCACCATCCAAAATCTTCACGAGAGTCGGGATCGTGGGAGCAAGGTAGGAGACGTTGTTGATGTTCCACTGGGTCTTGTTGACTGTCATGCTGGTGACGAACGTCATGTAGATGTCGGCATGAGGCGCCTGCGAAGGTATTCCGATTTAGCGCTTAATTCGGGACATGACTGAGCCAGTTGCTTACGGGGGTCGGGAACAGCGGCTGGAAACTTCCGATTAGAGGTGATATAATCAGAGGAATGAGATAAACGAACTGTGAGCGTCCATTCCTCGAGAGGAATCTGATCCGCGGGGCCTTGGGTCATCGGGCCAGTAGGCTCGGCAATGTCAGCACCTTCATAGCGCAGGATACCACGGCCCAGTGTGGCCTATTCGAAACTTAAACACCTGTCAGAGAGAATATGCGTGCCTTACGTTCAAGTTGAGATTGTGCGCGGGGTTTCCACCGTCAAGGATGGTGTCTAAAGCGGAGTGTTTAAAAACGGCGTGATTTCAACCAAAAGAGCTGCTCACTGATCCAGTAATTACCAACAGGTTGGTTGGCAGTGACCTTCAAATAAATCAGAAAGCTTTGTACGTTGAACGGAACAAAGACTTACCACGATATCGTAGCGCTGGCCGGCGAGAATTGTAATTATATTGACGGTGTTGGGAACCGTGGCAACACCTGTGTATCGTTGTAAGATAATCGTTCATAGGAAAAGTGAGCTGGGCCGCACCGTCTGTTCCGATGACCTACAAATAGAGGTGAGAAAATCAGCATACAAAAGGAGCGGAAACAGAGAGCGATATTCTCACAATCATGTTGTCTGAAAATAGTTATTAGAAGCGTTCCTTTGATCGCCGAGAAGTGCTCACGGTTGTCGATGGACACAATGAAACTGGCGCGCGCACTGGCGTTGATGAGCCGCATCCGGTAGCGCTTCCCGGTGGTGACAGTGCTGACTGCGTATGGAGTCAAGGGGCCTCCCTGCCAACGACCTGCGCCGTTGAACAATCCGCTATTGGCAACCATCCGTCAGACAATCCCGCGACAAGGCAAAATGCTCACGAGTCAGAGACGCTAAAATGAAGCGAATCAGCGAAACCGGTTGGTAATTTGGACAGAAAACTCGTACGGAATAATCTGTGTGGCTTCGTATGACGCCAACATTGGGATTGTGGTATTGTGCCACCAGTCGCCTGTGCGTGCGTGCATTCATGAGCCATCGAGGTGGATTGCATAAACGATTGTGCTTTCGCTTCGCTTACTCAGAAACCAGATGGTGGACTCATCGTCAACATCTTATACCTTGTTCAGATGTTTGATCAAAAAGTCGGCAAAGTTCAACGGACCGTACAGATCCGCTTGCGGGTCTTCCGGGTCTGGATTTATATCACTGTTCAGTAGAAATCGGGCGCCGACGAATTATTGGGACGAACCGTAGATGATGAGAGCTATCACTCTGTTTAGTAATAATCGCAAGTCAACGAAGAATAGTCGCACCTCCTCGCAGCCCATCTGCGTACTGCAGACTGAGCTGGCTGTGATACCAGTACGATCCGGTCTGGTTCCCGCTTTGAACCATGGTCAGAAGTGCGGACGCCAGCTGTTGAAGTAAAAACGTACAGCGGAAGAACTGTCGCAGGTTCAACTCAATGTTCAAAATAAAGAAAACGAAACGTACCATGAGTGTAAGAAGCATTGGGGCCGAGGGGGCAGGTACTATGAGAACAATTTCAAAACAACAAGAGGCCACGGCTTAAACCACACACGTGACAAAGGGGGTACCCTCGTCAAAGACATTGGCGGTGTCGAAAAAGATACCATCGAAGTCCTGGAGTCCGTCAGAATCTACCAAGTGGATATACCAAGAATACTGACCATACTGGTCGAGCGACGCATGGTAGGATCAGTCTATAAAAGCGTAAGGTCAAGACTTCAGAGTTAGTAGATGCTGACTCACCAACTTGTTGTTGACCGTGACCCGAAGCGTATCTCCTTTCATGGCACGAATGACGGGACCAGGGAAGCTGTGAATGAGTGTAAGACACCGCGCGCTGCGCTGCAGACAGCTTCAATGCCTTACGTTCCGTTGGCGGTCACCGTGCCTGGATACAGGAGGTCAATTTGTCGAGTTAATATGCATATAATGTTAACCAACTCCTCGTGAAGCCATCGGGTGCGAGTACCGCGTTTACGATGTCGAGAGTAACATCCTTGAAGTGTTGTGGTACACCAGCTTGAGCTGCCGCAAAGAAGGAGAGAAAAGCAGGGAATGCTGCAATCAGAAGCATAATGGGCCTCTGAATCGTAATGTCTCTTGCAATGCACCATCGCGCTTTTAACTTGGCCGTTAATTAGTAGGGTTAACGAATCAGCGCCGCGTGGGGTGGATAATTCTAATGAGAAGCTCGGTTTCTCAGAGAAACCCCTCCCTAATAGGAAGTGTTATTGAGAAACCTCCCCGAAACGGTCGCCAGTGGCCGCCGGGGACGGATGGCCGCTGGCCCCAGATGGTTGTGCATCTACTCGTAGCCAATTTGGTTCAGTTGGGGCGTGTCAAAACAAACTATGTTGATGCTGTGGCACACGGAGCGTATCGGCTAAATAAAAGCTGGGCAGCCTGACCGGGTATGGCTAGTGTTGCCGCGCGGCTGAGCTGATCAATTAAAAAAACTACCCTGCAGCTCCGGGTAAAATGGCAAGAATTCTGAAAATATTCAAGTGAATGGATCGTCCTGAAAGCTGAGGAGTCTCTCGTTAGTCCTAAGCAAGGCACCTCATTCTCGTGAAGATATTTGACCGGCTTCTAAACGGCTCCAAATTTAGCCGTTTAGAAGCCGGTCAAATATCTGGCGACCAACCACACAGAACACTTGAGGCTCACAGACAAACCTGCGGCTTTTTATGTTCTCTACCTTCCCAAATATTCTCAGAATTTTCCAGCTTCCATTCGTAGCTATATTTGGGTTTTTTGAAATTGACCGGCTTAGCCGGCGGCAACACTACGGTATGGCTCCGGCAGGGTCAAAAGCACTGCGTCCATGTTTTAACACCGCATTCACGAGGATATTTGAAATAAAAGCGTGGCTGTCCACTCAGAAAGATCAAGGTGAAGTGTTCTAGGGCTGTGTTTCAAGCCTTGTGGGCTATTTCATCTAACGATGGATCAACCGGGAGAGCAAGACGCGTCCCGCACGCAGCAGTAACCAGTTGGCTGAAAAAATTTGCAGGCAGTTGTTTAAAACTGAAGATGGACACAGCAGCTAGTAGACTTGCCAGAGTAGAACAGCAGCATCCTGACTTGATCCAAAATTCAGTACGACAGAAACCAACGACGCGATGAGGCAAGTACTTACTATAGATTTGATCAAGGTTTATTTGATTGCTCTCAATTCTGAACCTTGGGCACAAATATTGAGGAACTCATGAAGTAATGTGATCATTCTAAGTGTTCGACCCTATTAATTCCCAACGCGTCAACCTTCCGGAGCCACCGGCAGTGCCGGTGGGTTCCCCACCAGAAATTCGAAGAGTTCTCTGATGGCCGGGGTTTCTCTGAGAAACCAGGTTCCTCATTAGAATTATCCCTAGCCGATACGAAACCCAAACTGGCTACGAGTAGATGCATAACTACCAGGGCCAGCGGCCATCCGTCCCCGGCGGCCACTGGCGACCGTTTCGGGGAAGTCTCTCGCGTAACCCGGGTTCTTAACAACACTTCCTATTAGGGAGGAGTTTCTCATTAGAATTCTCTGCGTGGGGTAGGTCCACAGCAGCGCGCGAAATCGGCCGAACCGAAACTCTGGACAGAAATACCGGAGGCCAATGGTAGTAATAGGTTGCTGATCCTAGCCAATCATGTGGAGACGAGACGAGGCACTGCGGCGGCGAGCTGGCGCACCATACATGTGCCAACGATACATTTCGGATCCCCTAAGATTGGAATAGAATGCGGACGTCGAAAGCATCCGAGGAAGATTTACCAAGAAGCCAATGATACTGTGGGTATTTTCTAATGACATATCATGGCAAGCCAGTTTTCACCGACGATCAGGGAGGACAAGGCTCGCTGTCCTATGGATACTACGCCAAGGCATCTTACGACAACCCGTCCGAAGGTTTTAAGCCTCGTAACCAGACCAGATGGTGAAAAGGATTCGCCAATATGTCAAACATCCGCGGTAAGGATTGCCACTAATAGGAGTGGTGTGGTGACCGCGCGAGCAACCAGAAATTTAGGTCTGACTAGACGTTTTGTGATGACCTCGAAATGTCGCAAACGAACCTAGATCTATGAATAGAATGGCTTTGCAACTGATGACGGCGCTCGGAAAGATGGCCGCTTCGGTTCCGACGTGCGTAAGGGTGTAAGATCCTGGATAGTGGAAAACCTAGGCGACCCTACACAAAAAAGACATACATGAATTCTCGCCAGCCCGATCTCATCTCTCGGTCAGGTTGTAAGTTGGTTTTGTTCTACAGTGCAATGCAAATTTTTTAAACAAGAAATGCATTTAATTGTGCTATCACGCACCGTGGTTGTAAATGGATTGGAATTGCGAGATGCCATTGGGGAGTTTGTGCTAAACGCCCTAAGTTTGCCCCAGATGTATCAATTCAAGTAAGCGCGGATCATGCCGAGCGGGGACTCGGGGGAATATACATGAGTAGAAGTGTGGCCCGGTGGGAAGGGACGCGAGCCAGGACAGCGAGCCGCCTCGCATCTAGAGGCTCTCCCAAGTCGAACTGGAGGGACAAAAATCCTTCACTCCAGTACGGCGCTCTTCGTGGACTCGGCGTGAATACGCGTAGGTTTACCACTCGAGTGATAATATCCTCCTGGACTTCGCATGCGAGCGCGATTGACCGCTGCGGAGTTGGATTTGAGCAAGTCAGTATGTGAGCAAATATTGCTGAGACAGAGAATTCACGACGCAGACTCGGCGCGCGCGCAAAGCGACGGTGATATACATACGAATTTTAAGCAAGCAGCATGGTAAATGAATAGTGCTGAGACGTACTGGTCAGAATTTGACGCGAGATATACCGAGTGTGAGATAGACTCGCGTCCAGGCCGTATGCGGCACGGGTGGGCGTAGTCCGACGCGTCTATACCCGAAAATACGCGGGAAAATTAGCCAGCGGGATCGGGATTGTCGGCGGGGAGATGGGCAGCGTACGTGGGGGAATAGGTGGCATTATCGTGGCAGGGGGTTGGAATAGCGACGCACGGGAGCCGTGCGGGCGAGCAGCCAGTCGCAGCGGGATGGCGCCTCCGCGCAAAGAGAACGGGACTTGTCACCGCGCTACATTTATTCTTCCGTACACTCTGAGCGAGCGAGTGAGTGGGAGGACAAGCTAACGCACGCACCATAGGCCTCCTACGCGATACAGGCTGAGGTGACTCCCGGGTGAGCGCACTGAGGAGGGCGGCGATGCGAGATGGGGCAATGGCAAAGTGGGATCCTAACCGCGGTCAGTTCTGAAAAAGTGAACCCCAACATGGGTTCACTCAACCCTGGGAAAGACATGATCGGAGAAGGAAACATGAGTCGGCGATCGGCGGCCGAAGACTCCGAGCTTGGAAGGTCGTCGGCCCGTTCGTCTCCCTCGGCCTCGACGCCGCGGACCCGAACAAGGAGTGCCTCGACGTCTACAAGTTCCAGTTCGAGGCGCCCTTCCTGGCCGCGACGAAGGCGTAGTACGCCACCGAGGCATCTGCGTTCCTCAACGCCGGCATCGGGAACATCGTCGAGTACCTCAAGAACGTGGAGGCACACCTACACGAGGAGCAGCGCGTCGTGCGCTACTTGCACGCGAAGACGCGCAAGGCGCTCGTCGGGCGCTGCACGAGCGTACTGCTGTGGGACTTGTTCCAGACGCTGCTCGACCATGACGCGGACGAGGACCTCCAGCCATTTACGCGCTGCTTGCGCACGTCCCCGAGAAGCTTGAATCGCTACTGCGCACGTTCGAGGTGCACGTCGAGGCGGCGGGGCTCGGTGTGGCCAGGGCACTCGTGGGCGGCGGCAGCGGCGGGGGAGCCGAGGACGCGAAGGCGAAGGCCGGGAGCGACGAGGCCAAGGGCGGCGAGATCAACCCGACGGCCTACGCCGCCGCGCTGCTGGCGGTGCGCGAGAAGAACGCGGCGACTGTCGCGCGCAGCTTCAGGGTGATACGGGCTTTGCGGCCGCGCTCGACAAGGTGTGCCGGGCGTTTGTTAATCGCAATGAGGCGACTGGTGCATCGTCCAAGTCCCGTTTTCGACGGCGGGGTGCTCAGATACTTTGCAGGTATGAGCGCCACCCGCGCATCCGAGCTGCTTGCGAAGCACACAGAGCTGCTGCTGAGGAAGAGCAACAAGGTGGCTGGGGAGGGCGCGCTGAATCGGGTGGTGCGTTCCTCCTCCCCCGCGCTACTCGCTGCTCACGCCCGACGCAGATACCTACTACTATTCAAGTACCTCGAGGACAAAGACGTGTTCCAGACGTTCTACACCACGAAGCTCTCGAAGCGGCTCATCCACGGCGTGAGCGCGTCGGCAGAAGCGAGGCGATCGTGATCAGCAAGCTCAAGGAGGAGCGCGGGTCCGAGTACACACACGAGCAAGCGGCAGCGCATGCGCTCCGGTGCGTCTATGTCTATTTCTTCCTCCATTTCTGCGTGTTCTGCTGATCTGACGGCACACAGACACGTCCCTCTGAAGGGCCTGACGGACCCGTTTAAGGAGCGGACGGCGCAGGACCCCGACGACAGGTGCATCGAGTTCGGCATCATGGTGCTCGGCCGCGCGCGCCCCCGACGCACGACCGCCCGAGCTGCTCCCCACCGTGAAGCGCTTCACGCGGTCCTACAAGACCAAGGCGCACCTCCCGTAATTAATTAATATTGCTGTTCATCATCCCGCTCACTCCGCTCCCACCGTAGCACGGGCCGCAAGCTGACGTAGCTGCACACCTACTCAACTACCCGACGAACGCGCTGCGCAAACTACACGCACCAGAAGTACATCCTGGTGACGTCGGTGCTGCTGCAGTACACCCGCAACGTCGCGGGGCTGCAGGAGGCGGCCAAGCTCGGGCTGCGCGTCAAGGCGGGGGTGCTCGTCAATTGAAAAGGACCGGTATGATTTGGATCCGCGTGCGTTTCCGTTCCTTCCTCCCCGCATGGAGAGAGGGGGATGCGGACGCTGATTCGCGATTGGGTGGATGGATGTAGAATTCGAGTCGAAGAGGATGCGCGTGAACGTGAATCGGCCGAGTCGAGCGACGTGTTCAAGGCGGTCGACGAGGACCGCAAGTATGTCATCCAGGCCACGATTGTCCGGTGCGTCTCCCTCTCTCCGAGTCCTTTCCTCACGCCCTGCCCCCCCCCCCTCCCTGCGTAATGGCACCCCCTCCCTGCATTCGCCCATACTGATGGTTTTTTCTACGATGCCAGAATAATGAAGGCGCGCAAAGCGATGAAGAATCTAACATCAACGTCTCCGGAAATTTTCTGAGAATCTCTTCCACAGACAGTGGCATTCTGTCATATACGTTCCCCGTACTATGACGATGTCTCCGACGGCTAGGCCGCGGTACTTTGGGTCCTTGAGCCACGCCTTGTAGTGTTTGTTCGCGTAAGACCGGAGGCTGTCTCGATAGTCCCCTTCCCGGGAACTGAACAGCGCCTGTCGACTTTCAAGGGAAAGGGCGGCCGCTTCATGACGCCCTTTCTTCACCGATGTTTCACGACGAATTTCCCTAGGAACACCCCTTGAGATCACTCACCGAAATTCAGTCCGGTTTGACACAGCGCCAGCGTCGACGGAAAATGTGATCTCTCCGCATTTGTTTCACCAATGGCTTAGGGAAAGGTATACCGTATAGGTTGGGTTGTGACTGTGGGATTCGCCGCATATCTCCCGGAGCGGCAGGTGATCCACCCGCATAATTTACCCTCTCTGAACAATGAAACATTAATACATTTGGGGTCTTAGAACTCGAAACCACTCACTGGGAATAACCGATGTCTCCCACTTTGATCTTCTCCTCCGATCCTGGATCAGCCATCCACAGTGGGAATCCGGAGCCCAAATGCATCAAGCCGTCTTCGTATATCGCGTGATTTGGATTTGGGCGCGATGCATCCTGGCAGGAATATAAGTTTATAATGTGTGGTTTAGTGGCGAAAACCTCCACCTCAAGCGGGACTCCTGCATAGCCAAATCAGGTTCCTGAGAGTTTGGGCTTGATGAATTGTCAATTGGGGTTGGTTGTGCAGTGTTTAAATCGGAACCCGGGACCTCTGGGTCTAGGGGGTTGAGCTGGGATGAAGGCGAGGGCTCCAGCGTAGATGGACTATGATCCCCGACGTTGTTCCCCGCGTTACGAGCAATGTTTCTCTCGGAATTAACTCCGTGCTCTAGAATTGAAGTATGGGACTCCTTCATAGAGCCATCCTCTCACAAGGGTTCATTCCTAAGATCTTATCAATCCTGATTGTGCATGAAGAGAGTACCACTTACGCACGCGTTGACGGTGATATCGATTCGCACGGTATCGTAAGCCAGTGGTACGAGAGTACGCAGAATTCGGCTGGTGACACGGGCGAATGAATTAGGCAAGAGGTTTGCGGACCGTGCTCTGTGGGATGTCGTGAGAATAAGAATCTGTAGGAAATAATGTCATACATACTGGCGTAGAAGCCGAATAAGATCGAGGAACTCCTTATACCAAAGTTGAAGAGGCCACTCTGCAGCGTCAATCTTTTTAGCCAACTCGATACCCCAGTCAGAATGGTGTCGGCGAGCAAGTTGACACCCTCGTAATCGTAAGGTGGTTCCGATTCGGCTGACCCGTCTAATAGATCAATGTCGCCACGAACCCTGCCACGAACAAGCACCCTTGATTCAATATCCTCCCTTGTACAGGGGATGATGAAGAGCCTAGAACAAGTTCCCAGTTTTCTCTCGTGTCCGCTTCCAACATGGCGTCGAGGATCATTGTGCCCGATGTAATCGGCTCCATGTCGAATTGTATACGGTGGGGTTGGCAAGATTGGATAGTCAGAGCGAACTGGAGCGAGTAAACGAGCAATATGTAGCTGAAACTGTGCGGTAAAGCTGTAAGCTGTAAGGAAGCACAGGCTGCACAGCTTCCTTGCAGCTGCCTCGCCTAAATGAAAGCCTCCGACAGACCCGAACTGCCGAAAGTTCTCGGAAGTCACCGTGAGAGTCTTAGTTATTTCCAAGACTCAGTGCTGTCTCACCCTGCCCATACCAGGACTACAACGGGAGAGCTTAGAATCGAGATAGTACGAGTCGTACCAAAGTCGTACGACATGATGATATGAGACAAGAAAAACACGATCACATGATCCACATCCCAAGATCATCTGATGCGACCGACGCGCAGACGACTCGAACGATATCGGATCTGCGAACATTGCGTCAACCTCGCTTCGGAATCCTTTCGTTCTTGAAATGATCTTACTGTTGAGGATGTCATGTTGTTAAACCAACCTCACCTTTTTTCGGATGTATCAGTTATTGAAACGACAGACGTTTCGGATTATTTAAACAACCTCACTTCACGGTTGACACAGCATCAAGCTCCCTACCCCAATATCCTTGGTACGTTATCAAACGGCTTTGGCAAGAAAAATGTTCGGTGTTTCGGGCGCGTATTCTCGACGCACCCCGAGGCCGTATTGCGACAACTCCCCGGGGTGTCAAACAGTTGGTAATGTTTAAATTTCAATCCGCAGGTGACTTTCGCTCAAAGCGTGTTATCTGATCTATCACGCGCTATGTACGGAACGATAAGCAGCTCGTCCATATCAAGTCCACATCGCCCCGTAAGGTCAAAGGAAAACGAAAGCTTTACGCCTAGTCTAGCCTCATCGACCCCGAGAATGAGCATTTTGCCACACCGAAAACGTCCAGTTGGCGCCAAACCTGTGGCTGAATTATTATTAATATATCAGCGAATGAATGGTTAAATTTGCAGGCAGATTATGCACAACCCGTCCTTTTGGTTTAGCCCGCTTTCGCGAACAAAAATACGATAGTCGGACCTTCACATCAAATTGAAGGCGGAAAAACAGAAGAAAATCCAGTCAACAATTCATAAGATGTACAAAGGCATGTAGCATAGATACCCTCACTCATTCTTCACCCATCGTTAGCACTACTTCAATGGCATTCCACTTCGAATTTTTTATGCCGACGTGCTTCACTCGAAACCCGTCGAGTCGCCCCAGCGCTTGAAACTTCGGGTCGAAGGGGGAGGTCGTTTGCTCGATCCAATTGAAGTCAAGATATTCCGTCGACACAAACAGCTTTAGAAACCCTGAACTCGACCTGTCCTTCGAATTCGACTTGTCCTTCGGAGGAAATGCAAACGAGTAAGGGTACTCTCCACCCATACCAACGTTGACCTTTCCTTGGGTTTTGAACAGGGGTGGCCTCCCATTTGCGTCCTCAGGCGAATACCAACACTTTAGATGGGACAGTCAGCATGCAAATAGAATTGGGGTGCAGTACTCACCAGGATTCGATACGTGTCGGGGTCAAAGTAAAATAAATAAGGGAACAAATCCTCGCCCGAAGTGTTGCGCATCGTAAATCCATACTCTGCCTTTGGGTCCGACAGGAAATGGACCTTGCCCGACTCGATCATGTTGCCTTTTTCAGAATCTATGGGCGTACACGTCGGATACGTGCCCTGTAGCCGATGCATCTCCAGCGCAAAATCAGGGCTCGGTACATCCCCGTTATTGTATAACTCTTTCCCGTTATTCCGTTCCAGGAAATAATGGAAGTGCGCGATACCATTGAGAACTGACGGCAGATGTACGCTCTTGCCGCCCTTTTCGAGGTCGAAGTGCGTCTTCGGAGAAAGCCAACGCGGCGCCGCGGAGGTCCGTCCTTGACGGTTGCGCTGCGTCAATGAACGTTGCACTCTCCTTCCGTAAATTTGAGAACAATGAATTGCCACTGCGATAAGATGCAATCCACAATGAGTGTCTTTCTACAAGGATCTCGAATCCGTCTTCCCCGACGTGCAGGTTGAACCCTTCGATCAGGGGGAATATTCGTTCGAACTTCAGGCCATCAGGCCGAAGGGTGTGAGGTAGTTTAGCTAAGAAACTGCTTCCGGACCTAGCAGGAAATTTAACAAGGCAGCAAACGCGTTAGGAATCTCAAGAGTCAATCAAGAGTCCCTAATTCCAACAGTTCCAGCTGGACAGGCACCGTATTCCACAAGTCGCTGTTGAATCGATCTAATAACGCCATAAACGGATTCTGAGCCTCATGTTTTGTGATTATTATGTCCTCGCTGCTCGTTTAATACTTCGGAACTTCTAATCTAATTCCTGGATACTTTAGTATCTAGGTTCTACATACGGTCGTTTTGTTCACCTTTGACAGTTTTTTCCACGCTTATATGGGGCAATTATTTCCTTTTGCGGTCGAGTCACGTTATAAGCCCCTTTCTTTTTTTTGAAAAAAAAATGTGTGCGTGTTGTTGAGCCGGATACAAAGTCTTGGATGGTCCAAGTAGTAAGAAGTTTTGCTCTTTCAGTTTGGACTACCGTTTATGTGAAGTAATAGATAACCGAGTAGCAGTGAGCCTGTAGAGGCATGGCTGGGGGTGGTACGATGTGTCCTCTGTGATGTAAGAAATATCTGTATGAGTTAATTTCAGAAAAAAATAGTTATTTTCTTTCTGAGGAGGAGGATTGCCTGCGCGGTCCCAAATTGAAACAGCAGGTAGCCGCACTACGTACATGTGACACCTACACATACGCCACGGATACCCAAAAAGATAAGAGCTTTGATGAATTATAACTATTGTTCTGCACATCCCAAGCACATCCTATATATCATGATTGTATAAATTCTACATCTGGCGCATGGCCACACAGTCTTGATGGAGAACTTGTGATCACGCATGCCGAAGGGATACCACAGAAAATGTGGTCGAATACGAAGCCTGGCGTATCCAGGTCCCGCCCGGCAGGGCCATTACCTTGAAATCTTAACCGTCAAGATTAGATTACAGCTGATGAGCATGACACTCATCAAAATTTCCTAAATAAGATCAAATTTGATCTCGCACGACGCCCCCTCGGCATTTCTGAGCGGATTTGTTTGATTTTTGGCGTGTTCGATAGAGATTTGTAAGGGCTTTCGATCCATACCCTACCCAAGCTTGGATACAAAGTATTTGCTCGCCCCAAAATTTGCTTTGTGTCTTTTCAACCGAAACTTGCAACAGCGATTTCGGGACCAAATCTCAATGGATTTACTTGATTGTGGGTATCATTTGTCTGGCATATCGTCCCATCCATGTATAGTATGTTGTTTCGCCCGAAATCAGCATACCATGGTCTATTGTTCAAATGCCTGAAAGAACAGTCCTTTCTGGGCACTACAGATGTATGTCGCAGAATATGATAGATAAAGAATGAATTCCAGGCTCAGGGCTTCAGAACACATCTAAATTCAGCCAAATCGATTAATATTCGGTGGAGAAACCGTTGTAACAACCTTCGGTTGAACACACACAAGGCGGAATGTTCATATTATGTATCACACCCTGAATAGGGTATGTATCGAAAGCCCTTGTAAAGCCCTATCGAACGCGCTAAAAATCAAGTGAATTCGTGGAGAAATGCGCTTGCAAAGTGCGAGATCAAATTTGATCTTATTTAGAAATTTTGATGAGTGTCATGCTCATTGTAAACAGCTGCAAGAGTTCCGGAAAGATGCGGCATCACTGATCCCGGAATAGTATGTTGAGACTTGGAGGGAGCTGGGAGTGTTGAAAAAGCAATGGTTTTGGAGTCCAGATCTTGAATGCATCCTAATCGGCGGCCGTGGAAGAAAACATGTGCAAAGTCTCCATTGGTAAGCACCCACGGCGATTGGCGGCCGAAGACTCGGAGCTATCAACAGCACCTCGCGCCTAACTCACCTTCAACCGCCATGTCGCGATACCGCGTCTTCTTCTCGCTTTTCGGTGCAGCCTCTGCGCTGTCTGTACCCTTCAGCCAGCAGACCGTCTTCAACTCACCCGCAGGGCATGCGTCCGCAGACCTTCCCCACCCTAACCCAATAGACTCGTTTTGGACTTATGGCCCCGGTGCGAACCCACTGGCCAGGGAGGGGAGCACCGGCGAGCTCACAGAGGAGGCGGATGTGTGCATCATCGGGGCGGGGTTGACGGGCGTTTCTGCCGCGTATCATCTCGCCAACGCTGTCGAGGAAAAAGTATTCCCCATCCCAGACGGTGAGACCAAGCTGCGCGCAGTAATCCTCGAGGCACGCGATTTCTGTAAGTCTTTGCTCTTTTCCATAGGGTGGTAACTTATTTATTCGCAGGTTCCGGCGCAACAGGTGTGTTATGTTGGATTTTTGGTTGCGGCTATTAAAAAAACTCCCAGGACGGAATGGTGGTAACCTCACACCATACGAGTTCCCTCGCTTCCGCGAGACCGAAGAAAAATTCGGGCGAGAGGCGGCGTTGCGTTTTTATGCGATCGAACGCTATACCTCCACCGAGATGGCGCGGATTGCTCGTACAGCTGGATGGGCCGATGCCGTCGATTTTGTCGAGGGCGGACACATGGAGGTCATACTCACGCAGGACAGAGTCGACGAGGCGCGGGCCGACTTTGACGCCGCCGTCGCCGCAGGGAAAAACGTCAACGTAACGTGGCTCACCAGGGAGGAAATGCAGTCGGTCCGTATGCATTCCAGCATGCTTCAGCGGAAATAACGTCCAACAGACCTACGGAACGTACAACTGGGGCGTTCGCTTGCCTGGGTACAACGTGTGGCCTCTGAAATTCGTCACGCAGCTGTTCAAGGAGGCGAACGCCACCTCACCCGCGCTCGACCTGCGCCTCCACACCCACACACCTGTCACCGGAGTAACCTCGTCCTCGGCCCGCCGCTGGGCGCTCGAGACCCCGCGCGGCAGCGTGCAGTGTTCGTACGTACTACACGCGACGAATGGTTATGCTTCACACATTCTCCCGCACATGGCGGGCCCCGCGGGCATCGTCCCCGTGCGCGGCCAGGCCATCGCCGTGCGCGCCAACGCGACGCTCTCGACGCTCTCGCAGATATCCTGGGCCGGAAACGACGAGTACTGGTTCCCGCGCCCGGTTGCAGAGGAATCTGAACACCCGCTCGTGATCCTGGGCGGCGCGCGCGACGACGCAGGGCCGCCGTTCGAGGAGTACGTCACCGACGACAGCGCGGTCAATCCGACCATCGGCGCGACGCTGCGCGCATTCCTGCCCAAGATGTTCCCGGGCCTCTATGCGGACGGCCGCGAGCCCGAGCGCGAGTGGGTGTGTGCTCCCCTCTGTCATTCACTTCCCGCGCTGATTTAAATCCAGACTGGCATCATGGGATACACGGCGCTCAACATCCCTTTCGTGCGTCTTCCCAATCCTCCTTTCCTTCACCTAATTGATGATTTTTAGGTCGGCCCGGTGCTTGATCCCGCCGCCCCAGACGACTTCTACGCAGGGCAGTTCATCTCCGCTGGGTACACCGGGCACGGGATGCCGCGCGCGTTTGCGTGCGCGCAGGCGGTCGTGGGGATGATTGGGGCTGAGATAGCTGGCCGGGCGTGGAAGGCGCCGGAGTGGTTCCCCCTGCCGTTCCTCACTTCGGTGCGGGATGCTCCGATGTAATTCACCCCGGTGGGATGCTCCGAAGTAATATTTGCAGCTCCGTAGAGTATGCGCTTTGATTTAATTCATTATAGCGAGCGTTGCGATTTGACGTGCCTGTGAGGGTGCAAGACCGCGACTCGGCGGGAGCAGCATTTTAAAGTAACGGGAGCAGCATTTTAAGCAAACAGCATTTTAAGGAACGGGGAGATGCAGCTTCCTTCCTTCCTTCCTACTCAATTGTATTTCTCACGCCCGCTCAGGAACCGGCTATTTGTTTAGCGCCCGTCATAACTTTGAGATGAAATTGAAATTCCAATGAAATTCTCAACTGGGTCTAGATTGGGTCTAGAGCTGTCTAGAGTCTGAGGTCAAGGTCTCCCAATCCCACTGAGCTTATTGTTTATTTCTACAGACACGCCGCGTGCATTGGACATGAAGGATTGAACCCGACGACGAAGTTGGAGATCTTCTAATTAGCTGCCAAGCCATTTGCAATAGCAATCAAGGCAGTGCAGGCGGTGTCTCAAAAGGCGCGTCCCAAAACCCCCAAACCTTTCAAAACGCGTAGATGTCGTTTCTGATGGCATGCGGGGACAGCATACGTGATGCACGGTGCACCCGACGTCCCTGTGTTTTATCAGAGGATATGTTCCGGATGCCGTGACGGCTGTGCCTGGCGATGGACGTCCCTAGGCCAACGACTTATAAGTCTGGGATTAATGCGGGCGCACAATTGATGTCCTCCATGATATCGATTTTCCCTCCTCGATGGGCCGTAGCGTCCCAGTTGATCCCGGACGAGGTTGTTGTTTCTGATGCACGCCTCTGCAATTACTTTGCAGGTGGGTAGCATCGCGTGCGCATGTATTCTAACATTTGAAACACCTCTCAGCATCGGCTTACACCATTTTGTTGTGCGTGCGTCTTCGACGTCTTTTTTTATCAGCGCTTTTGACGCTGCATCCAGCATCGATTTTATATTCACGATTGACGACGAGGTATCTCGCCGAATTTGATTATTTCTAGCGCTAAACGTCGTCTCCAGATAAATTTTGTCTGGACGAAGCCATGGAGGCTACCCAGCGTTTTATATGTGCGTTTGCTCCCCAATTTGCGAAGACTCACTCATATTCGATTCGTTTCCAGCTATGGGTTCGTAGTATGCTCGTCCTCACCACGATGATCCTCTGACCATAATTCAGAATCGCTACATGACTCTATTCGTTGTAACTCTATGCATGTCTGGTAAGAAATCGTTTCTCTCTGTCAATGTCTAGCTGAATCACACGCGTCAGTCATGTTCCGAGAGGTGAAATCTGATCATGTATGTGCACTCTTCCTGGTCGGAACCGTACCCTGAATCCGCCGCACAGACGTACGGTCCTCTTAATGTTCAACAGCGAATTCGGACACTGACGTCGCCCGATTAGTTGCAAATCATTTATAATTGTGCGCCTACAATTCTCATCTTCTGACTTTCACACTGATTCGAGTTGTAGACCGAAGGGCTCGCTTCGACACTGCTCTTTGGGTCTTTCAACCTTCTGTTGGTGCTACGGTCAGTTTCGAAGTTGAGAACCACGCAAGCTGCCGGACTTACCTGCACGGCAGGGTTTGGATATTGTACGACAAGACGCGTAGGATGGCCTACATATTATTCCCTTTTCTCTTGTGTGAGCTGGTCAATTTTATTTTTCCATCAAGCTCACAAATAAGGCTAGTCGAGATGATTTCGATGTACCCGCGTTCCTGCTTTTAGCGTATGTGATGCTGAGTCCGCTTTTCAGGGTCATCACACTGCTTCTGTCAGATAGCACGTATCTACATGGTGGGTTTCGTTCGAATTGTATCCCTCTCAACGCTGATTCCCATGAAGAATTTATCCATTTAGGGTATACGGTCCATTTTCAAATATAAAACTTCTCTAACTCCCTATAGACCTATTCTTCCGGGGTGTTACTTCACAAGTCAGTCATAACCACCCGAATTCGCAAATTCATCCCGACGATTAGCAGCCCCCGAAAACTTCGCGTTCTACGCCCTTCCTCCACTTATGGTGGTATGCACATTAACCCTGAGCCCACCCTCCATCTGACGGATTCCAGACATTTACGATGTTTGTGCTGACTGCACACAAATGTGTCGTAACCCTCCGCGAGGATAAGCTGGCCGACATGCCAGTGATCACCCTGTTTCTACGCGACGGGCTGATATGGTTCATCGTCGTTTTCTGTAATTAAATTCATCCAAAGTCTCAGTCGCATACTGTGACGCTAATTTTTTTTGTTCAGTTTTCTACGGTGCTCAGATGATCATCTGGCTTACTGGAAGACCAACGCTGATGCAGGTTCTTGTGATGTATGTTCGTTCATATTGTGTTCGCTCTCATAACTGATTGGCCTCCTGCAGCCCGTCTCTTGCGTGCGCAGTACCTTTTCCACGATAAGACTCGTCTAACAGGGCGACGGTTCATTTTGCAGGCTTTTCTCTCTGATATCATCGCGGATTCTCCTAAATACCAAAGCTCTGGCGTCGCAGTCGGATATTGAAGAGGAGGAGGAGGAGGAATTTCAACGATTATTACCGCCGGTGTCATCTCGGGTGGGGTGGAGGCGTGTGTAAGGAATCAGCTGTACGTGTAATATTTTAGTTAACATGCAAGCCAGAAATTGTGTGCTGAGCATACGTCAAGCATACAGCCCGTCACAGACAACGCATACATGCTACGAAGTACCGATTCTTGCATCGGTGATTTGGAGTGCGACTGAGTACTCTGAGTAGCTGCCAGATGTGCAGATCCAAGAGCGACGAGTAGAGAGACAGCACACCAATAAACAGAACAGCCAACGGGAGTTGGGCTCAGAAAGCCTGTCAATTTCGGGCATGCCGCTCCTTCGCATACGATTTGCAAAAGCCAGACAGAGTTGAATTAAGGAAAGAAATAGTTCAATCGGTCACTTCACTTGATGCACCTATAAATCAGCCTCGCGAATTCAGAAAGATCAGAGTCTATTACCTCTATAAACGAAGAGAATTGAAATACATGAAGGTGAGAAACGCAGACGGAGCGAAACTTGTGTATACGGTAGGAAGTCTTCCATGACAATGCGTGAACGGTGCTAATTCTGATCGGTGACTCGCATCACGGCGGACGAGCTGATGAATATGCATCAGTAAAGAATGGCGGGGTAGCATCAGAGAGCAAACCAAGAAAGCACACATTACGCCAGCGCGGTTTGCTGCATTGCTTCCAGCTGGTCCCAGTCCGGGAGGTCAAACTTCACTGGGAGTCCGTTCCAGAAAATCTGCCGCCAGTGCGCATGGTGCTCCTTTGCATCCTCTACGCAGAATCCACAAAATCTGGATGCTTCCCCTAGATATTGCTCCTAGTCACCGGCATTCCACGATTCAAAGACGTTGCTGGATAACAGTTCGAGGTTCGCCATAGCTTCGAGTCGAGCCGCATTACACGATGCCGTGTTGGCGCAATTTTTTCGTAGAGTGATGAACGAGAGAACGGCAGCAGGGTATTCCCTCTGCGTCTCTTGCGAAAGACGTCGAGACAATTATTGTTCTCCGTTGCTCCCAGGCGATCCCATAAGGCTCCGCTTGCGATGATTGTCTTGATAGAATGGTCGCACAAAGAATAATAGGCGTCAAGGAGAAGCCATAGTGCGCCAACCTCGACCACAACGTGGATCAAGTTTTCAAAATGGAGCTGATCTCTACTTGACAGACTATCCACTCGTAACCTCGTTCTGAAGTCTGTTAGTTACCGCGGTCTGATTACCGTTAGGTCCCGTTATTATGTAATGATGGAGATGCATGCGCAAACAACGCGAGTCCAAGACGCATTCTCTACGCGTCGTGCGAGCTGGATTGTGTTCAAACCTCAGAATTTGCTTTCGGCTTCATTTATATGGGCCTCTGATCTTTTTTCCGATTTTCTGGCTTTCAAGAGGTGTGTTCACTAAATTGACCAATTTGAGGGCATTTGATGGGCTATCTTGCTTTCCATGGCTTGAAAAATGCCATGCAGGTTTAAAGAACTTATTAGGGCCCTTGTGAGATTTTCTGCACCTCCCATTTGCCTCAGAAGCTCTTCTGTTCGCCGCGACGCGTCCAAGTCGCGTCGCCAATGAAGCACGTGGGTTTCCAAAACGGGATTCTTACATAATAAGGAGACCTAACAGTAATCAGAGCACGGTAACCAACAGACTAGCTGACACCGGGGGCAAAAAGCCACGCATGTGGCACCCGCATGTGGACTGCATGCTGGCATGACCTGTCACAAAGGGGCTAATCACCTTTGTGGCATCTTTGTTTTTCTTTCAGTCGCCCCCAAAAAACAAAGATGCCACAAAGGTGATTAGCCCCTTTGTGACAGGTCACACCAACATGCAGTCCACATGCGTGGCTTTTTGCCCCTGGTGTGATCTCGTACGGCGATCTATTCTAGATCACATCATCGTTCTCTGGTCGTGTGAAATACACCGTGCCCAGGTGGGCGAGAGCACGACGGCGGAGGAATGAGACATCATATTTGTGCGCTAGCCGTAGAATGCCAATGGTTGTGTCGATTTCGGTCGGCACCGGCGGGGACAGGAAGTAACTTATGATGAAGGAGTGATTTCAGCACAACCCCCGAGCAAAACCAAGCCACGCACCTGGCGTCAAACATCGCCCGCAAAAACACCTCCAACTCTTCCAGATCGTCGTGCATCCTGACCACCAGAACTCCATCGATGGCTTCTCGGTCCGCAGAGGGTGGCTGGGGCACGGCAAACATGTCGGCGAATACGGGTGATTTCTCTTTCAAGATCGAGGTGAAGACACAAAAGATGCGGCTGCCTGCTTGGAGGATGACGAGGTCGGTGGGGAACCATAGGCCTTCAACCTCTTGCACATTCCCAGAATCCGTCATGATAAGTGGAAGAACGCAAGAGTGGTGCGACATGTCACATCACAGGACCAGCGTCACATCACGATGTCGCGTGCTTGAGACGACCCACACCGGCGTGCACCGGTGTTATGAGCACCGCGCCACTTTGGGCGAGAAATCGATCTGAGTCTGAAAAATTAAGGACTTTCTTGATGAATACGCATGCATATTACCAGTCCTAATTTATTAGCATTTGTATGGCGTATTGTGAACACCCAATTGTTTAAATTCATGGAAAGGTTGCTTTTATCTGGGAATGTGTCAGGAAATACCGGGGTCAACCGGCAGCTTCCAACTTTTCTCCCATCTCCTTGCTTCATGGCTGATGCTGAATCACTAAAATGGATAGAGAGAAATCCTAGTGGTCCAAACCTGATTTCTCAGGTTCCATACAAGAAAAAACTTGTGCATGGGATTACATGGTGAACCATGCTGAACTTTTTCAGGGAAGGGAAATATTAAATAAATAATGGAGTATAAATATTCAGTCAAAATCAGAACAACAATGTACCTACTGCCTACATGTTACAAGTCTCGCACCACAACCAAGCTCAAATGAAAGGTAAACCAATATGGAATAAGACAAAAATACTTGAAACATAGAAACACAACTCTCCACCAATAAATAAGAGATTGTCAACAAAATTTCTATTCAGACAACTTCCTGCACTCTCCACTTCACTGCACAATGGAGATCATTTCTTGGCCCTCAGAGTTGGCTGTATCCAGCATGGACAACTCATCCGATAATTTGGTAGGTGCCTCTAGCTCGCTCAGAACTGCAAGCCTTTCCTGGTGCATGTCCAACATAACTGGATCAACTGAGGCAAGTCTTGTATCAATCTGGAGTATGTCCTTGGCTTGTGATGATCGTTCAAACAGTGGGCGGGCCTCTTTCCAGAGCTCTACTGCCTTCACCAAATCTCCTCTGTGCTTTGCAATATCCCCAAGACGAAGCATGCAATCAGCTCTGCTGCGATGGACATCCATATATGTAAATCCTTCCAGTGCTACCACAAACAAATTGTGTGCTGTGTGTTCATCTCTCTCAGAGAGAAAAACATCCCCTATGAAACGGAGTGCCTTGTGAAGTGCTAGGTTCTCCTGTGTTTTGTGTGCTTGCACCAAATATATCACTGGCCATCTATACGACCAGTTAATGCTTGTGGATGTCCAGCGACCAATATCTGCAAGTTTCTCCAGACAGTAGGACACAGCCTGAGAATCCTTTCCCTGAGCTGTATTCAAACATTGTTGTAGCAAGTTCATTGCTGTTATTTTATTACCTTCCCTGAGATGAAGGTCTGCCAAAATGGATTCACATTGATTCACTTCCCCAAACATCCCCAAGGTGCTTAATCTTGTCTTAGCACTGTCTAGGTTTTGTTGCACCTTGAGGGCATCTCCACCAATTATAACATCAATCTCTGCAACATTGAGTTGGACACAGCTACTCTCATAGAGATTTTGCTGAGCAGAATCCTTCTGAGAAACTTTAATGTAGATGTTGCGTGCCTCTAGATACTCAGATTTCAGGAGATGGACTTCTGCCAAATTCATCAAGATATCCTGATCTGCTGATCCTCCCTGCATCCCACAAAGCTGCACAAGCTCTCTTGCCCTTTGAGACAATAAAACACTCTGTTTCAGATTGCCCAGAGCCCTGAGACACCTTAGTTCAGCATCCAGTGCTGTTGCTTCGTGATATAAATTTGCAGACACCTGGGCAATTTGTTGTGCTTCAAGAGCAAGCATGCGGGATGCAGAATAATCTCCAATCGAACATTTGAGCCAAGCTATCAGAGGAAGTACTGTGCCTTGCTGTCTGAAGTCTCCACCCAATTTTGCCAATGAGAGTGCCTTCTCAAAAGATTGTGCTGCTGCAGACATATCATTTTTGCGAAATAAATAATAGTTTCCAACTGCAGTATAGAAAGCAGCTAGTATGATGATATGTCAGAAAACATTGTGTAAAGTAATATTGTAAACTCACACTCAAGGCCTGGATCATTGAAGTGATGGAAATGAGCCACACCTTCATGAATCAGAAAATCTCGGTCAGCACCAGGGATATTATTTGCTGCAATAAGCATCTCAGTGACATATTTTGCTTCTAGTCGGTGATCACATAATGAAGGGAGAACAGCTTGAATATGATCCATCAATCCGGTGTTGCCATGACCAGTGAGTCGGCTAACATGATTTAGAGAGATTATGCAGTTTATAGCATCTGCCAGACCTGCATTGTGTGGATGCATTTCTAAAAGCAGCAATTGTTGCAGGTTGTTGAAATTTGAAGTTATTTGATTGACTCTTCCAGTATTCTGGTGAAGTCCACGGTATTTCTCATATACATCCATAACCGAATGGAAATACTTGCAGAGAGGATGAAAGAGTGGTGCTGATGGAGGGTAGAATGTGTGAATATGTTCTCGAATAGGTACCAGAGACTTCAGCCGCTTTTTATCATCAAAATATACCAGGGAGGTGCGAAGCAATGTAGCCCTGGACCTCAGAAGGTCTGGAATGGGGATATCACATTCAACAAGCTCAACATTTGAGAGCCCATCTGGAAGGATTGAGAGAAGACTCAACAAATCTTTGGCACCTGGACAAGACATCATACGGGGACTGGCCAGTGAGATTGTGATGGATGCATCCAAACTTGATTGTTTGTCATACCCAGCTGAAAACAAGGATGTCTTTTCTGTCTCCCAGCGAGCCAGGACATTAGAACAGCCTTCATAGTCAACCAAATGTGCAATGAGATTCACTGCAAGCGGCATGTTATCAGTCAAGTGGAGAAGTTGGTCGATTTCCTTGCTATCATGGAAATCATCTGCAATTTCAATGAAGGCTTGTCGGGCAGCCTCATATGACAAAGTCTTCAAAGGCTCCAAAAAAGGACGAGTCCAGCGGACTTTTGCTGGTCGCTCTGCACCTCGCATTGTGATCTGTAGAAATGTTAATAGGTGCAATTGTGAACATAGTCATATGCTTACTATCAATGCAAGATGTGGAATGTGAGTGAGTAGAGACAGAAACTCTTCAACCCCTCTGCGTGACTGGAGTGGCTCCCATGATGTTTCCAGATTATCAAGAACCAAGAGGCAAGGTGGCCCTTTAGAAAGGGACTGGACCACAGCCTTTGTGAGGTCTTTTCCTGGCTTCAGTCCCAAATGGGATCTGATCAGGGCTGCAAGCTCAATGCTGGTGGTAACTGAATCTGCAACAACAAAGAACCTGTGTTCATATTTGGCAACAACATCAGGATGATGCAAGGCAGCTCTTGCAAGGCTTGTTTTCCCTATGCCACCAGGACCTAGAATGGCAATGTGTGCTGATTCCTGTACAAGACTTATTAAAATGTCATTGAGCTCTGATTGGCGGCCATGGAATATCTTTGGCTGTCCAGGCAACAAGGAAAATGAATTTGAACTTTAAACAATAATTTATCAGCCTAGCTACGGTGGTAAAGCTCTATGTTCCTACCTGTCTTTTGAGCCAATGGTACTCTGATAGATCTGGATCTCAAATCACAAGGTGTTCATTCACAGTGGATGAGGAGAGACATACAGATGATGATCTGTCAGAAGTTGAATCATCAGAAAGATTTGCAACCAATTCCATCAGTTCCTGGTGCATGTCTTGTGTTTTTTTGTTCATTTGGGCCACATTGTCAGTGATGATGAGACCAGTCTCAACCTAGATGGATTTGTCTTCTGTTCTATGGCAAAATTATCTGCTAAACCTACCTGGAACACTTTCAGAGCCTCTTCCAACTCTGTATGGCAGTCCTTGCGGAGTGCAGTCATTTCATTCTGACGAAAGAAATATTTGATCTTGTTGCCATCCTGGTGGGCTTCAAGAAAGTTATGTATCTTGTGGAGTGTTCTTTTGAAGCTCAGTGAGTGATTGCCAGCAAATAAAGTATGACCTACTCTGTAAAATTCCCAATCTGATTCAATGTGGCTGGTGGCAAACTCCCGGCAATTTCGGACCTGATATGCAAGTTTATGATGGCATAGAGGATTCCATGGATATTTTCCATGAGCCGGACACATTCTTCCTTGTTTCTCTTCACATTCTGTGAAACAATATCAGACTGATCTTATATTTTATTCAGAATTCATTACCTGCACTGCAGTAATCAAAGACAGAGTCGTGCTTGAGATGGCTCGGATGAATGGGGTAGCAAAGGCATCAGTGAGCTCGTTCAGAAGTGTCACTGTAGGGGTCAAACAGGCTATGATGCCATTGAGGTGGATCTCTGTGACAGTAGGCTGGTGGGGCATCTTGTGGGATAGGTGGAACAGAGCTCGGGATGTGGGTCGGTCTTTATATACACCTAAGCAGTGCTCCCTATTTACATCTTCTGTGAATCAGCTTCCCCAGGTACTGGGATGCACCTTGATCAATCATGCATAGATAGACATGATGCACATGGCTTGATCAAAAGGAAGATTGGAGCGACATGTGTGACCCTGGTTCCTAGAGTTCTACTATGCTGCCAGGTCCCAACTGCGACTTTCAGACATGTTCATTTCAATAGGGTGTGCACATAGAGAGTAGGTTAGATACTTGGAACGGTATGATGTAAACATAGTAATATATGGTGTGGAAGCAAGGTTTGCTCAGACCGTCAGTGCTAGGTCCCATCTTGTGACTCGAGAAAGCGTGGCTAATTTAGTCCAAGGGCCAGGGTCCACGACTCATGGTGCCTGAAGGAAGCAGACTAATTACATCCATAGTACTGTAACCAGGTACATATGTAGATGTGATATCCATTCCCGCCTAGTTTTCCCCTAAGTAGTGGTGTTTGAGTCGTGTTGGGTTTTGGGACATAAATGTGCACGATATGAAGCCCGGTAGCAACCGGAACTTTGCGGAAAGCGATGCAATTTGGTTCTGGTTATTATTTGGCACATTTTCTACTGCCAGGTACCATAGCAGACACGAGACAGATTTTGCCTGGACACAGTCGCAGAGGCCAGTATCATATATGTGCGCTTCGTGCCAAATTATAAAGGGACTTGCCGTTCATATTCAATTCATTTCTAGCTATGGGAAGTTCCGACATCTCGGGTGGAATAAAGATATTTTAGTTGAACATGTATCTTATTGTAGCTGCGGCGCAGCTGGATATTTACTTCGAGGCAGAAATGGTGTGCTGGGAATGCGTCAAGCATGCGTAGCCGCGCAGCCCGCAGTGCCAAACTTCTTGACCCGTGACCGCGTGTGATTGGCGTCGGGCTGCGGTCCAGAGATCCGAGTCGGATATTTAAGAGACGCCGGAACGCTTCTCTCAGAATCCACCATGTCCTCTATTTCCGCAGCCATCCCACTCGGACAGCTAGAGGCCAGCAATAATGAATTTCAAGCCGATCCTCGGAGCAAACCATGCTCTCTCCCGGTCCCGAACCCCACGCGCTCTTTCTGGATCGACACGCCGAATGCAAATCCACTGGCAGCGGAAGGGAGTGAAGGTCCATTCACAGAAGACGCAGATATCTGTATCATTGGTGCCGGAATATCTGGAGTCTCCGCTGCGTATCACCTCTCTATGGCTGTTGAGCGAGGAGAGATTCCGACGATGGCTGATAAGCCCTTGCGCGTGCTGATTCTGGAGGCTCGGGATTTCTGTGACTCGTTTCATTATTTTGTTCGGCTCTTACTCAATTGGAACACAGGTTCTGGTGCCACGGGTTTGCAACCTTCTTCAGGGCCTAATTTACTTCGTTAATCAGTCTGATCCAGGACGAAATGGCGGTCATCTCACACCGCTTGTGTTTCTCGACTTCTGTGGGTATCAGTCGAAATATGGGACAGATCAGGCCTTGCGATCTTTTGCGCTCGAGGATCGAACAGCGTCGGAGATTGTCAAATTAATCCGCAGTGAAGGGTGGACTGAAGCCGTGGACCTTGTTGAGCGCGGGCATACGACTATGTTCTTTACGCCCACCGAGGCTGCAGCTGTCAAAGCAGATTTCGAAGCGGCTAAAACCGCAGGAATGGATCTGAAAGATGTGCGCTGGCTCACCAAGGAAAACATGGAAGTCGTTAGTCAAATTTATCACGCATCTCGGATTGTTACTGACAGGTTCCCAGAAATATGGAGCCTCGTTTCCTGGCGTCGAAATCGGCGGCTTCAACTTGTGGCCTCTGAAATTCGTCACACAGATGTATCGCTTGGCGAAACAAAAGGCACCTAATTTTGAACTGAACATCCACACACGTACCCCAGTCACGTCGATTTCTTGCTCGGCCTCATCATCCCCACGGCGTTGGGCGGTCCAGACACCCCGCGGCGTTCTCAATTGCTCGTACGTGGTACACGCTACCAACGCCTACGCCAGCCACCTCCTCCCGCACATGTCCGGCCCCGGTGGAATAATCCCGACTCGCGGGCAGGTAATCGCGCTGCGCGCCAGCGTGGCCGCCCAAGACCTCTTCAACTGCTCGTGGGACGCAAACGAGGGGTTCGAATACTGGTTCCCCCGACCTGTATCTGGAGAGGACGAGAAGCCTCTTGTCATATTGGGCGGCGCAAGGGAGGTCCAGCGCCCCGATTTCGAATATTACCAGACCGACGACGCTTCGGTGAATCCGGCGGTTGGCGCGGCGCTGCGCAAGTTCCTTCCAGCGGTGTTTCCCGAGAAGTTTGTGCAAGGGGAGCAGCCGGAGCAAGAATGGGTACGTCTTCACTCTGTTGGATCCTCTGTTAACACGCCGCATAGACCGGCATTATGGGATATACTAAACTCAAGGATCCATTCGTTCGTCTCTTGTTTTGTATTCTCGACGGCCTCGTTCATAACAGATCCAGGTTGGACCGGTGGTCGACAAAATGGACCCGGAGGTCGGGAAATTCGGTGGCCAGTACATCTCCGCCGGATATTCGGGGCATGGGATGCCGCGAGCGTTCTCCTGCGCGGCTGTCGTTGCTTCCATGCTTGCGTCGGATATTTCGGGAACGGCATGGCAGATTCCTGAGTGGTTTCCGGAGGCGTTTCTCACATCGACTGAAGTTAGAAGCACCGAACACAGAGTGTAGAGTTGTGTTGAATTATTCGAGATCGGCAGACTTTGTCGAAGGCGCTGACTTCGGTCTGAGGACTTCCAAGAAGGAAAATTGGTAATCTGACCTTCGACATTGAGGTACTGACTCTGTCAAGGAAATTTGCGTCAAGAGATGTAAATGTATTTCTGCTACAAGTACACGACGAAAACAATTCGGTTTGAGCTCTTAAGCGCTATAGTTAGCTTAGAAAGTGAAGATTAAAAGGAATATTATGCAACGCACATCACAGGTGTTTCTCGCTGATGTCAACCGATTCGATGTCCACTCCGTCTTTGAACCATCTTTCCTCGTGTGAGATGGCAAGATCATTCCCAGACATCATGCGCTTCCGCATGAGACCGGAGGGATCAAACGTCCAGTCCTAAATTCGAGTTCCATTTATTGTCACGTCACTGCATGGGTGTGGGCAAACCTCGAGTCCGTAAGTACGATACCACTGGCCGGTACCATCAGGAGATTCGTTCCACTCGTAGAAGAACTAAGGGACGTCAACAACATTTCGGGGAGAAAATTAACCGAGCCGTACTTGAACTGCAATTTTATTCTCCGTGAATGAAAATAGCTCCTTGCGAAGTCTGAATCAAATATCAGAAGGCGAAAAGAAGGTGTAAGTCAACTCCTAACATATAATGATGCTCCTTCGCCCATTTCTGGGTCAAGAACTCCTCGACTTGTGCTGTGCCCTGCGCAAATGTGGTGCGATTGCGCCAGATGGTGTCGGGTGTGTATGCTTGGGCAACCTTCGCCGGGTTGCGGGTGTTCCAGAGATTCTGGGCAACCTTGACCTTTTGGTGCGCGGAGGCTGCGGTGAATGGAGGGGCAATCGACATGAGATGGTGCGTGAGATGGTGGAATGGCGTCCACCTTTATAAGCTTCCAGTCACGTTAGTTACCGGACGTTGCCGTCGGACTCCGACGACAAATTCAGCACGAGGCTTCCCGCTTTCCACGCCGGTCGTCCACACCGAGAATCGAAGGGTTGTCATTTTTAAACTACCCCGATTCTGCGATAAGAGCAGGAAACTAAGGCTCAAACGGTCCAAAAAGACTTATCGTGCATTTTATCGAAGTTGGTTGACTTGGAAGGATTTCAGGCTGATGGTAATCTAATCTAATCTAAGGCCGCCAACAAATACGTCCAAACAGCTGATGCGGCTTCCCGCCTCCACTTTTCACTCCGTCCATCCTCTACGCCGTCCTATATGGCGATTTGGCGTTCCTATTCGCTGAGAGCCTGCCTGGCTCTCAAGAAGTCTCCCGTACACGCGTCGTTCCGTGCGCTCGCGACTGCGGCGCCGTCGGAGGTCCGTCGCTTTCCGCACTTCCCAGACGCTCACCGACGCCCGAAAACTAGCTGAAAAAGACTGGGCTATACGACTTCCACGTATCAAACGGCGCTAAGATGGTTCCGTTCGCTGGGTACTCCATGCCTTTGGCGTATGGCGATGTTGGGCAAGGTATGCACCGATTTGTGCTTTATCTCTGGTGAATGACGTCGTGAATCAAGTTGCCAGCCATAACCATGTCCGTAACAGCGTCGGTCTATTTGATGTCGGGCATATGGTGCAATCGATGTAATGCTTTTCTGCTATATGTGTAACAGCCAGCTCACGCCTTGACGTAAAGTTTCCGTGGGTCCACGGCGACGGCTTTTTTAGAATGGCTTACACCCTCATCCCTCTCCTCCCTGCAACCGTATACGTCCACACTGTCCGTTCTCCTTAACGAGCGGGGCGGCATCATCGACGACACGATCATCACAAAACATGCCCAGGACGCGTTCTATGTCGTGACCAACGCCGGTAGACGCGACCGGGATCTAGATTGGTTCAAGCAACGACTTGTTGAATGGAACGCGGGAGAAGAAGGTGCGAAGGGACCTGTCGAGATGGAGCTGTTGGAAGACTGGGGCCTCCTTGCGTTGCAAGGTTAGTGATCCCTATTGCGTTTTCTGCCTTGCCAAGTAAATCTTCTGCTAGGTCCGGAAGCAGCGTCGTACCTGCAGTCCCTCACCTCCTACGACCTGAAGCAGTTGACGTTCGGAAAGTCGGCATTCCTCCCGATCGAAGGCTTCAACCTGCACGTAGCGCGCGGAGGCTACACCGGGGAGGATGGGTTCGAGGTGCCTCATATTTTCCATCGCATACATAAATTCTCATTGCGGATCCAAGATTTCGATCCCCCCATCGCAAACGGTCGAGGTCGCAGAGCTGCTCTCCAAGTCGCCTGTACAGCTGACCGGACTGGGTGCGCGTGACAGTCTCCGCCTCGAAGCGGGGATGTGTCTGTACGGCAACGACCTCGACGAAGACACGACCCCCGTCGAGGGAGCCCTTACCTGGGTCATCGGTTTGTGTCTAGTATGTATGGCTTCCTAGCGACAGCTGACCGTTCTCAAGGCAAAGAGCGGAAGGAGAACGGAACGTTCATTGGCGCAGAGGGTGTACGGCAACATCTGAAGGACGGCCCTCCGCGGCGCCGCGTTGGCTTTGTCATCGAAGGCGCGCCCGCCCGGCGTGCGTTGTTTTCTTTCTCCCACTCCTTGATTTCTCAAGTTGATTTCTCGTTTCTTCTTCTCAGAGGGCGCCAAAATATTCGATCCCTCCACAAAAGAGCTTCTCGGTACTTCCTTTTTTTCCCCCTCCTTCCAACATCTCGCTCAACCCACCGCCCAGGCACAATAACGTCCGGCATCCCCTCCCCAACACTCGGGAAGAACATCGCCATGGGGTACGTGCTGAACGGCTGGCACAAGAAGGGCACGGAGGTCGAGGTCGAGGTGCGCAACAAGATGCGCAAGGCGACGCTAACGCCGATGCCGTTCATCAAACCGAAATACTGGCGGGGCACTGCATGATTCAGTAGGCAGGCAACCTAGCTTGGCCTCCTGGGGCATATTAAGCTAAAAGCGTTTTCAACAAACGGGGGACGAGTTGGAATGTTGAGGCGTCTGTCGGAGAGAATATGTCGGGAGCTCGGCAACGCGGGGTGACTGTACATACGTCCAATACAATTAGTTGAGCAGTGGAATCGTTCGTATGGGCGCGTCGCGCGCAGCATGCCGAGTCGGCTACTAAGTAGGACGCACTTGTCAAAGTGGGACCTGTCTGCGCCCCGCCCCCGACAGACATGTCCAAATGGAAATGCAGCTGCGCACTAGTCTACTCCTGGTTACAGGCGTCTGAATCGCAATGTTTCATCGTCGTCATGAATCATATGTATTCACCAGCGTCTGTCGTCTCCCAAAATATTCCAGGGCCATCAGCGGTCCAAAATTGCTGTTCCGTTCAACCTTGACGGCAAAGATTGAATATACTTAGTGCTATGTCCACCTAGACAAATGCGACCTGCGGGAATAGGCGTAGGGACGAAAATTGTTCAAACCCGAACCTTCGCTGAGACACCTCAACCTACAAATAGCTTCAGGCACACCTTCATATCACCTGGCGAAAAGCCACTGCCTCCTTATTTTGGGTCCTATCGAGTCACCAGTCCCAAAATGACCTGCCGAACCGATCTGCTGCTCCTTGGGGGAGACTCCTCACCGCTACCACCGCTCAGTTAAATCTGTATTGACAAAATTTGATATAGCTCGACTTCATATCACCATACGAAACTGCCTCCAGCGTGCTCCATGCATCACTCCACATTTTCTCCAGATAGATTTTACTGCGCCGAACTGAAGTCGAGCTACGAACCGGTCAACCTGTTGTAAGTCGTTTTCTTGAAGCAGCGTGCGGTCCGTTAAAATGCGGAGTGCGCAAAAAGAAAAATGCAGTCCCAGTGAACACACCGTGGCAATCGGCGGCTACTTACTAGACGCTCGTATTGTTATCTTGGGCGCTATGATTGTCATCTTGTAGCCGGGTATGCACTTGTGTTCGCTGTGGCGGGAGCGGAGTGACGGGTGCCAGATATTAGCAGATATCTGCCATTCTACGAATCATTCCTAAGTTGAAATAGCTTCCTGTTCCGCTTTCGTTGCTACATATTTCCCCAGGGATTAAAATATTCATTCTCCAAAATTCTTTCTTGCATTCCATTTCTTGGCTCTTTTCCCATCCGATTTCTGATTTCCATGGCTCTTTGCCCATCTATTCGCCGCGGGTGTATTCTGTTTGCCGAAAATGAAGCCGTCTCGCAACCGAACTATTATTGTGGCCATTGTATACTGAATACACTTCCGATTGCGGTTACTCTAGTGTTGAAAAATGGAATGTCATGGTTGAAGCTGTCAATCTAAGTCCATATGTTTGTTTCCCAATTCAAATGCCCTGAAACATTCGTGCCAACTGAGACCATGAACCTATCTACTAAATGCTATCCAGCTGCGGCGCCCACCGGATTATATAGGTTGAGAGAATAATAATCACTGCCCAGTTTTGTCCCATAATTAATGCCCCAACCACTTGTGTGTTTCCACAATCCAATTTATTCTTTTCGCTAATGCATGGGTGCAGCAGAAGAGGAAATCTTTAGGTGGTGATCCCGGGGAGCCGCAGAGCAAGAAAGTTTATGTTCCCGCTGAGAGTGAGAATATTCACAAAAAGTCAACAGCAGTGAGGGCATTTAGTTTGTAGCAATGAAATGAAGTTGAACTCCTGGACAGAATGAAACATGTCCAGAAACCCCTGCAAGTAAGGATACAAATTCCCAGAAGCGATGTGGAGGGTCAAATAAAAGTGAAGTACAAACTTTTCATCTGAGCATCAGGCTGACAGGAAATCATGAATCCTCATCAGCACAAACAGAGATTTGTTGGTGTATTTTTTACCTGGAGAAATACAGAAAATCCAGAAAGCCAGACTTGGACATACTCGAAATCGCAATAAAGTACGGTCATCAAGCAGTTATGAAATACCCAAATAAACCTGGGTACCACCACATGCTGGCTACATGTCTCACAGAGAAATATCAGTCAAATCCAAACCAAATCCAGTGCCTCCTAGCAGCCTTGGATCATCAGCAGGAGGCTGTTACTCTTACAGAGAAATTTGGAAAGGATCTACAGGAGGATAAGGATTATCCTCAACAGCTCGAAGATTTAGCCCAGTTGTTCAGACACAAACACCACGAATATGGAAACCTGGAGGACCTTGAAACTGCAATAAGACATAGCAGAAAGGCTTGCAAAATAGCCCCACAGCCTGTAAATGCTCACCAAATCTTGGGAGCAGCTCTGACAGATCTATACTGGTATTCAAAAAATCCAGAAGTGCTAAAAGAAGCACAAAAGGAAAATCAAAAAGCTTTGGATTTAGATCCTGAAAATCCTCAATGTCTCCAGAATTTGGCCATCTCTTTCATGGACATGTACTGGGAAACTCGGGATTTGAATTGCCTTAATAAGGCGGTTGATAAAAATCTTGAAGCTATCAAGTTATTATCTCCTAATACTCCTTCAATAGGTAAGCAATGTACCATTGACAAGGATGCTTACTTCTAACCTAACCACCTTTGCAGAACGTGCTCCCTTTGTACAGAACCTGGCCATATCTTTTCGCGAACGATATGAGGCACATAATGATGAACAAGACCTCAGTAATGCAGTGATTAATATGCAAAATGTGGTTCAACTCCTACCTACAGACAGCCCACACCGTCGTCTCTACCTGGAAAATTTGGCCCAGTTCCTTTTATCACAATATCGGGCTACAAAAAATCCAGAATATCTGAAGGATGCACGTCACAGGTACAACGAGTCTCTTGGACTCCATAGCCCAAATGTACTGCAGTCCTGGGATGCAGCTTATAATTGGGTGACTCTAGAGAAAGAAATAGGCTCATTGAAGAAGGGACAAACACTCGAGGGTTCTGGACAATTGAAGGCTTATTCAGCTGCCTTTGATTTGTTGCCAATTATTCTTGGGATTGAAGATTCCCTTACTGCCCGTCAAGCAGCCTATAAAAGAATCAGAATCACAGGTGCAGTTAGTGATGCAATCAGAGCCTGTATCGCGCAGAACAATATTGGTTTTGCTGTGGAATTTGCTGAAAAGGGAATGGCATTGACATTCAAACAACAGTCAAAAATTAGAGCACAAACAAATGGTCATACTAAGTCCGAAGCCACAGAGTCCCAGAAACAAAGGAATTATTCTGATCTATATAAAGTCTCAGCAGAGGGTCCTGTGGTGATCCTTAATTCGCATTCGGATTCCTGTGATGCCATCATCATTCTCCCTCCTGGACGCGTTCCTCAGAAGATGAATACCTTGGCAGAGCCAGCTATCACCATTAAACTGGGAATCACGGTTGACAACTTACAAAAGAAAAAGAACAACCTTAAAAGCTGCCTTCGCAAAAGTGATAGTGACCGATTAGATGCCATTCGGGAACCAGACCCATCTGAGGACATTCAGGAAGATTTGCCATCCATTGTGAAATGGTTGTGGGAAAACATAGTATCTCCTATCTATAGCAAGCTTAATTCAGTAAGTATGATGGCTCTGAACTGTCTGGCACAATAGCTGATTTTGTTTTGTTAGTGTGGCATAAAGAATGGCCGCCTATGGTGGTGCCCGATGGGGATGTTCACAGGAATTCCTTTGCATGCGGCAGATTCCTCTGATAAATTTGTTCATTCTTATACACCAAGCTTGGGGATCTTGTTGGATGCAAGACAGAAGAAAGAAAGTTCCAAACAGAAAATTATTATAGTTGGAGTCACGCACACTGAGATGTCTGGTGCACTTCCCCATGTCAGAAAGGAAGTAAAAGAAATTGCGAAACTTGTCAGAACATTCAAAATAGTTCAGCCTAATAATCTTCTCGAACTTGTTGGCACTGAGGCGACAGTTGACAATGTGATCAAAGAACTCAAAACATGCACTTGGTTGCATTTTGCTTGTCATGGCCAACAGAACCCTGTCAATCCTGCAAAGAGCCTTCTTCGACTATACAATGGTCCCATTAATTTACCCACTATCCTCCATATGTCTCTTTTAAATGGCGAGTTTGTCTTTCTTGCAGCATGCCAAACCGCAAAAGGTGACACCGATCTGGTCAATGAATCACTACACTTGAGTGGAAGCTTTATTGCTGCAGGGTTTCAAGCAGCAATCGGAACTATGTGGACAATGAAGGATATAGATGGACCTACCGTTGCTAAGGAATTTTACACTCATTTGTTTGATGAAAGCAGGGGTCCAAAGCAGAATATACTTGTCTCCAAGGATCACCACACAGCCAACTCCAAGACAGCTAAGACCGCTGAGGCCCTACAGATTGCGGTCAGAAAGCTGCGGGACTCAGAAGACCCAAAAGTCCCATATGAGCGCTGGATGCCATTCATTCACATTGGGGTCTGATTCACTTGATACCAGTTTGTTTTTAGTTGACTAGTTCAGATCTTCATCTCTGTAATCCTTACACTTATTCTGTATGTGCCATAATCTCCTACTCAGTTGTATGTTTTCCAAGAATATGTTATCAGTTGTACTAATCCAATTTCCATTTTGCCTGTGAATTGAAGCATTCATTCATCAGTTTTGTACTTTCCGACTCCAGTTGAAAGATAAGGAGAGATTGTGTGTAGAGTACTAATACATAAATCAGGGAGTTTAGGAAATAAACCTAGTATACATAATAAAAACATACGCCTCCCAGGAACAAGAAAGTACCTAAGAGGTACCGTAGGTAAACAAACCCTCTGCTCCTTGGGTGCACAAATTCCACAGAGTTCTGGGTGGATCGATCCATGTGTTGGTTGTTCATTGTCAACCTCACGAGGAGGCCCGCCCAATCAGGTCGGTTGAAGTTTTCCCTGTAAACATCAATTCGACCCATACCCACAAATTCTGCTTTAAAAGGGGATATGGCTTGCTCGATCCAAGCAAGGTCAAGATGTTGTGTCGACACGAAGAGTTTGATGAACCCAGAGCTAGATGACTCCCCCTCAGGTAGCATGAAAGAAAAAGCGCTTTCTCCGCCCATCCCAATGGGAACCTCCCCGGCCACGCCCCCCGATATTTGATGCAAGGGTGGCCTTCCATGCACTGTCTCGGGAATGTACCAAGGCTAGAGAAGAAACGAGTCAACACTATGGCTGATAGGTTCGCAAATACTCACACTGATGGTGTATTTGACTGTATTGAAATAAAAGAGATAAGGGAACAAATCTTGGTTCGTGTGGTTGCATATCTTGAACCCGTAGCTGGCTTTTGCATCAGAGATAATTTCTGCCTTGTACAGGTTTTCGCCGTCGGGCTGAACGATATTCTCCCCGATTGGCCGGCGCTTCGGGGGGTCACCCTCGAGGCGATACATTTCCAGTGAAAAGCCCGAGAGAAGTGTGCTCTGGTTGCGATGTTCAAGGAAGTAATGAAAGTGTGCAATGCCGCCGATGGCAGACGGCAAGTGCAGGGGGCCCACCTCCGTCTCCAGTGGGAAGCGTCTTTCGCGGGCACGTTCAAGGCTCATGCCCTTCATTCGTTCGAGGACAATGTCGTCCTCGACTTTTCTCAAGGCAATGTCGGCCAAACCGTAGGATTGAGCTTCATCGTATCTCCCTACATCGGCGGGGTCGAGGGGAAATAGCTTGGGCACAAAATCGGGTGGCACATAGACGTGAACTTTGTCCTTCCAATCCTTCACCACCACGTGTGCCCCATCGGGTAGTATGTGATCAGGCTGGTTGCCCTTCCAGACGAGCACGGTCTGGTTAATGCCCACAATCTGCGCCGTGAGACCTTCAATCATTGTGCCATCGGGCGCACGGACAGGGAAATCCATCCCCATGCGAACGCCATCGAAGCTCCCAGTTCGAATTAGGAATGCCTGCGATGAGGACTGTTCTCGTAGCCCACTGATACCCTTAGGTTCTGTCTTCGACCCTTTGGGAATATTGAACGGCATACAATCCGGAGTAGCGAGAAGGACACGAGACTCGGCCACCATCCGCACAACAAGAGAGCAGACGGTTGTACCATCCCGGGCCTTGACAGAGAATGACTTCCCCTCGTGAACACCCTCGCTGCTCGCACCCCAAACCATGTGGATCTTCTTGACGGGCAAAGTGCGCGTTCCAGGAACTGGGTGGTTCATCGTGAACATTAGTCGGCCTGTATAGGCGCCCCCGCAATGTGGAATCTGTGTTTTCACGGGAAACGGGGGAAGGTTGTCAATCATCTCCACGTATGTAGTTCCTTTAAGCAGATTCTTGCGCAACTCCGGAATGAGTCTCTCGGTGAAGTGGCCGTGGAATGGCTCAGAAGATGATTCATAAGCCTTTCCGTCCTGGCCACAGGCCGCGAGAAGGATGTGGGAGGCTGCAGACGGAGTCCACAGATCGTAAGATTGGGTTGTCGTATCGGTATAGCCCCCCTGGTCCGAAAGGGCAGGAGCTGGCAGACGCGATCGTTCCTCGGGGCTGCGAACCGCCACGTCGAAATCATCTCTCGCCATTCCACCCGAATGACACGAGTCTAGGATGACCGTCTGTGATTCAAACACGTTAAGAGCGAGTTAGAAAGAAATAGGTACACAGCGCGCACAATGTTGCTGCCTTTTTTCTGAGCAAGTTGGTGCAGTTGTTGTGCCAGGAAGTAGTCAGGGATCCCCTCCACGTAGTCTCCGTTGGTGTCCGTCGTCCTTTCATCAAAAGGACAGAGGACCTCGACCTTGGAATCAGAAGCGAGGAGGTTCCCCGTCGATTCAACGCGGCTTCCGTGACCCGCGAAGAAGAAAATCATCGCAGCTTGGCCACCGTCAGGGATTTCCGAGTTCTCCAAGAAGTGGGAGGTGAATGTGGAAAGGATGAAATGGCGCGTGGCCTGTTCATTCTCGAGGAATTTAATTTGGGGGCCAGGAACATGAAGGCCTGTGAGAAAGTCCTTAAAAGCTTTCGCGTCATTTACGGCCCCCTTGAGCCTGCCGAATTGATTTTCAGCCTTGTACTAGAATCGGCTGTGAGCGGATCGTCGAGGTGGTCAGAAGAGAAGAGAGCCCGCCTTATTGATTCCAATGATCAGCGCAAAGATGAGTTCTGAGTTGGGTCGATTCATGATTGATCTGGAGGCAGGCCAGATTCATCGACGAAACAGGTATATAACGAGCTTGTGAAATGAGACCCCGAGGCCCACAATGTCGAAGAAGTCTCGGTAGGCGCCACCCGAGTTCCCGATGCCGTTGAAAGGAATTCCTGGTCCCGTTGAACATAGCAGATGAATGCCAAAGACATGCCGTTGGGCGCTAAACGAAAATCCGAAGAAGGAGATTGACGCCGAGAAATCAGAATTGTTCTGTGTATGATCTCACTCGCAGCCCACGCGAGAAAGTATGCAAAATAAGTGTGAAATAGGGTTTCGGGAATCTGAGGGCCTGAAGCTTCCTGCCTTTGCATGTAAGGTCGGGCGGTGGGCGCTCTAGGCGCGCTGTTGTATATTTTTGCTGATCTTGTGATAATCTTCTTCGAATTCTCGCAGGACGCACGGAAGCACACAATCTCTTATCATCCACTTCCATAGAATCCCTGACAAGACGGTAACAGCAGCAGGTAAGAATCGGGGGTTCCACCCCAGAGTTGTGGACCGAGTCACGACAAAGGATGAAGACAGCGCACGGTCCCCGGAGACTCTGCCAGCCTTCGGTCCTCACGAAGCGGAGGTTATGCAATCGAAGCGCCCAACTTGAAATCCACCGCCGAAAAGAGTTTTTAATAGATAGTCTTGCCTTCGGCTGGGTCGAGTTGCGCGGCGTGCCGGTTTCGTTTTCAGGGGCAGAGAACCTCTCAAGAGAAACGCAGTGCCAACGAAGCGATGGTGGCGTCAAGGATACTTGCCAGATCAGGGCGGGTGTGGAGCGTCGGTCAGTAAAAATGCCCAGATGTACTGGACGAGGAGTCGGACCTGCATCTTACGGTCATTGACAATATCCGCAAAATAAACCAGACTTGATTGGCGCAAGCCGAAAATCCGAGGAAGTCTAAGCCAGAAAAACGCAAGTCAAAGCTCTCCAAGTTATTCCGTCCGATTAGCACTGTAATGCCGCGCTTGAATTCGGAGGAGAGGATCTGTCTGTGTTGAAGAATAGCGGTGGGCCGGTGGCCAGAGCAGTGGCACGTCAAGAGCAAAGTCGAGTAACACGTGGCTCCCTTCAGACGACCCAAAAAGGAAAGGGTGGGACGATCACAATTATTTTTGGATGAAGAATATTACAACTATCGCTGCGAGAAGACCGCCAATACATATTGTAGCATCAGTGCATAAAAGATCGTGAAGCGTTGATATATTTCGTGGACGCCTCCCAGCACAGGCAGCAGTATGTTAAAGTTGTTGCCAATTTCTTTGGACTTGATAATGGCACTGGTCGAATGTCGTCTCAGCGGAAAAATAGATCGGAAAAGTGCGAGCTGAAATACCTCAAAACTTCTGGCACATGATTCTGCGGCGAGTCAATGTTATCCGAGTCTGCTACACGGAGTGTCATAGCTTGAGGTTCCTGAGAGGATGAGTGGATCAGCTGGTATGTTCTAAAATCGTGCATGTATGATAGAGAACGGGAAACCTGCCCGTTCTGGAACATGGGCATCGCATACACCGGCTAATCGGCGGAGAAGCAACAACGGGTAACACGCACCTTGTTCTCATCGCTGGCCGGTGGGTTCTCTCCTAGCTGATGACTATGGACAATGTCAATAGGTCCAGAAGGATGCGCCTGCGGAGATCGTGAGCGAGCCGATGAGAAGCGATGGAATAGGAGAGAAAGAATGGGCTCGCGTATTAGCCGATCCGTCAGAGTGAAGGGGACACACGTACTTGCTGTTCGGCAACATCCACTACAGAGTGATCGTCTTGAAAGATTTCTTCGGATTCGGATTCGGATTCAGGTTCCAACAGGTGACGGAGCGAATATGGGATGTTGGGCTTAGGGGTGAAGAAATGTGGGCGGGGAGCGTACATCTTCAGTGGAAAGGTTAGATGGAGGCTGGGGTTTCCCGTTCATCCTTTTGTCGGTACAGCCCATACACGAGTCTGAGGCATTGCAGCTATTATAAGTGAACGGACACAAATAAAAAGAAGGAACGGACCTTGCCTGTACCACAGCACACAGAGGACGGACCGAGACTCAAGAAGCGCTCGTGGATCAGGAAAGACCAACAGCATGAGACGTACTATACCGGCCAAGACGCGAATAATTAAGGACGAGCCGATATTCGTCGGACACAGAAGCCCCAGAGCCCAGCGCTCGCAATTTCACCGTGGCCAGCGGTGCCAGATGTGTATACCCGTCTGTGACCGCGCGACGATTGCCGTTATCGTCACCACAGGATCGAGACAAGTTCCCGGAGGGGGCAGGTCATTTGAGGGCCGGCGCCTAAATGCGTCGAGGAAGTACTTCTGGGCGCACTAAAAGCTCCAGAAGCCCGAGCTCTCGCGTTTTCGGTGCACCTTGGAACCAAGGCCGTCGCCGTGTCCTCTAGGTGCTACCGGACGACTAGCAGTTATCGCCCCAGGATGGAGACAGGTCTCGGAGACTGGAGAAAGTGGTAGACTTTGGGCGCCTACACGAGAATAAATGCGCAAGCATCGGCAGAAGGCGCAAAGGTTATCTTGAATGAATCCCACCGTGAATTGAAGAACCGCAGAGCGCGGACGATAGCGCACGGGCGCCTGACACTATATCTGAGAACGTGTTGCCTGCGCGGCCAATCGCACACACCGATCCACCGATAAAGAATCCCACGAACGAGGACGAATAAAATCATAATAACTTGAAGGTGTCGCTAGCTTGAAGACGGGGCCACGAAGGAGTAACGTCAGTATGCCGATAAGACACGAAAGATGTGTGAATCCATATTCAGTGCACTTGAAGACTATACTTGGATCCGACCACTTGAAAAAAAAAAATCAGAATACGTAACAAGCCAAGCCTATCGAAACAGCACGGCGCAACGTAGACTGAGACGTGATGCTCAGCCAAGAATTGTTCAAGTGCTGTAGTTGGCGGTAGAGTGGTTGTGAAAAACGAAACCATTTCAAAAGTGTCTCGTGGCGATAACGACAGCCACGAGAAAAGTGTCCGGAGGCACGGGTAGGACGCAGGTCACTTGAGCACCGGCGCCACAGCGTTGAGGAAGCACATACTCCTGGGCGCACTAAAAGCTCCAGGAGCCCGAGCGCGTTTAGGTGCAGTTTGAAATCAAGCCAGCCTTCGTGTCCTCTATCTAGGTGTCTCCACAGGAGTTCCCGTTAATCCCCGAGGACTGAGATAAGCTCCCGGAGACTGAGACAAGGGGAGTTCAGGTAATTTCGGGCGCCTACATGAGCTGCGGAAGATGAGCGCCAGCACCGGCAGAAGACGCGAAGGTATTGGATGAAGAAGAACCGCAGAGCGCGGACGATAGTGCACGGGCGCTTGTCACGTATCTCTAGTATCTGAGAACGTGTTGCCTGACATTGCTGAGAACGTACTGCCTGAATCTGCTTGCTGAGAACGTGTTGTTTGCGCGGCCAATCGTACCCACCGATCCACCGATGAGAGAGAGAGAGAGAAATGACCTCTCAGACGCTTGCGTAAAATCAGAATAACTTGATAAGTCGTTGACTTGAAGACGCCCGCGAGTGGCACTCAGTCCGGGAGGAACACCAGGGTGACGATGAGAGATGTGGGATTCCACGCTTGAAGAAGGTGCTTGTATTCGGCCACTTGAAAAGAATCCAGAAGCCTAGAAAGCACTGCCCCAGAATTCAGCTTCAAGAACCCAGGATTGATCCGGTCTTTTTTGCAACAGGAGCCGCAGAACATGGGAGCAAGTCTTAAGGATTTCGTGGCTTCAGGGAGTAGAGAAACAAGTTAGGACCCGACCACTGAGTACTGAGTCCGCATTAGGCAACTGGCATGCATGCCGAACTCGGCAACACGTCACGGTCTAGACCGAGTTTGGACCCTCGATTTTTCCTCTCTCTTCTCTCTTCAAAACAAGTACTGCAGCAAGGAAGGAGGGTGCGGTCATCAGCCGCGATCAGATGCGCGATACATAATACAGCAGTAACCCAAATAGGCTACATATGATATAGAAAAACGAGAGTGATTAGCATAAAAGCGAAAAAAATCGTGCAGTAAGCGAAAATCGAAACCAAAGTCCAGTTCTTAGTCCGTGAGTTCTTCGTCTGTGTGCCCGTGCCCGTGCCCAGTCCACCTCTACCTCTACTTTTCCGGGATGTCATTATGGCGAGGGCGGAATTACGATTGATGATTGGATATTATAGCGGGATTACATAGCAGTGTCGGGGGCGGTGGCCTCGATGGCGCCGTAGCGCGGGCGCTTCTCGGCGGGGGCGGCGGAGCTGTAGGGCATGACCCCCATGGCGTCGCTGAGGTCCACCGTCGACGCCGCGCGCGAGTGCGCTGACGCCAGCGCGGCGGCGGCCACCTCTGGGCCGTACTGGTCTGCGAGCTGCCTATAAAGAGCAGCGGCGTTAGTAAGGCATAGGAGGGAGGCTGGGGCGGGGGCACGTACATGGCGTAGTTGTCCATGATGAGGGCGACGCTGTCCGCGTCGAGACGGTACGCCTTGGGCATCATGCCCTTCCCGAAGCGGTACGTGACGTGGTTTGAGCACAGGAGCGCCGCGACCATGACGCCGACATTGACGCCCGCGAGGGAGAACACGGCGATGAACCACCGGCGGAGGACCGCGGCCTCGAAGTGGAAGAACGGGGCCTTGCACCCGGGGAGGATGGAGCGCGCGTAGCACGTGGAGCTGATGCTCGCTTCGATGTACGGGCTGAAGTAGCCGCAGCACCCCAGGGCGTTCTGGATGCGCCGCCGCGCGTCGATGTTAAAGTCCTCGGACCACTGGAAGTTGACCTTGCCCTCGAGATTGAGCGCCTGGCGGCGGTAGGTGATGTACCCGGGGACGACGAGGAACGCGAAGGAGATCCAGAGGAAGAAGGAGTAGAAGGCGAGGAAGGAGCGGTTGTTGAGCATGACGCCCGCCCAGCCGAAGACGCAGGTGAAGACGGCGACCGCCGCCGCGAGAGTGGAGAAGACGAGCTCCGTGTGGTTGGCCACGCGGATGACGTCGGAATGGTCGAGGATGTCCAGCCAGATCAGCAGTAAGCCGATGAGGGCGGTCAAGCCGAGCACCGAATACTGGGGATCATCAGTTGGGCGTCGGGAGAATACGATATCCCGTGCTCACCGCGACATTGAAGAGAAACAGCACCCATTTGAAACGCGTCCATCGTGCACCCGTTTCCGAGCGGTCAAACCACCCCTTCCGTTCGGGAGATGGGTGAAGGTCATCTCTGTCCTCAGGCATGCGCGCTTCTCCTTTCCGGAACGCGTCGACTCCTCCACCCCGGGCCATGGCGGGCTCCGTGACTCCCTCCTTCCCGCGTCTTCGCCTTCGAGGGCCCCCGGCAGCCAAGGCGTCGGAAAACTTGGACGGCAGGTAGTTGATGGACAGCGAGGTGGAGGCGCGGTTGTCCGCGTTGATCCCGAATGGCGAGGTCGCGCGGGAGGAGCCTTCGCCGGCTCCAAGCAAAGACGCCGCGGCAAATGACGGGGTCCGGGCCCGTGGCATAGCCGCACCCATCGGACGCGGTATCGGGGCAGCGTACATCGAGGCGGCGTCAAAGTCCTCGGGGGAAATCCAACTCAACGGCTGCGAATTGGTCCGAGCCCGTGTATGCACCGGGCGCGCGAAAGTCGACGACGAGGGCCTATAGGATGAGACTGGGGGTCAGCATTGTGAAGATAAGCGGAAGCTAGTACGCACGAGCGATCCACAGTCATCTAAGGGCGGGATAAGCACACGAATGGCAGGAAAAGTCGGTCCATACCAAGGGCACGGTACTGCTGGAACTCGAGATTTCGCGGCTGTACGCAGGTCCATGACGTGAAGAAGTAGAAGAGGAAGAATCCATTCTGGAGGAAAGGAGAGGAGGAGGAGGTGCAGCTATGTCGTGTCGGGCATCCGATGGTGGATTCCAGGGCGGCCAAGATTCCCGAAAACGCGGTAACAAGCGGGTCGGTGATCAAGGTTTGTATCGTTTCAGGGGTACGAGAAGCCGAACACAGCTTTTTGCTACATAAGCGCTCAACCCGATCTGGCGCATTTAGCAGGTAAATTAATGCTTCCTCTGAGCTTGTACTGACCACAGCGCCAGCACCTTCCCAGCGCCCTCCATAACTTCGCTTTGTCGTATCTTCAAGATTTTTCAATTGCAGCCGTGGTGATCAGCGCTTGTCAGACTTCAGTTATTTTCAGATGATGGCTTGGCGAGAAAAATAAATATAGCTTCAGCTTGACACGGCTTCGTGCGGCATGAAAAGCGGACAGAATCATCAAGAGACGGAGACTGTAGTATACAAATTTACCTGAACGAGGAGGCTTGTTGCCTACTTGAATCTGCGCGATTGAACGAGAGTGCGACTAGTGCGGCGCTAAATTTATATTACGGTCGAGAAAGGCCGCCAACTTACGATATGCGTATGACAGGGCGGAAACGTATCGAGCGTGAACAGCCAGTCTTCTGGACTAATCCGCCAAAAATTAGCACAGCGTGCCAATTAAATTAGTTCAACGTGAAAAATTACCTGCGAGCCAATGTCCTGTTGCTAATTATAACGCACAGCAGAGGGGATAACGTCGAAGCTCGCATCGCCGTGCTTCACGGCGAGTGCTATTAACTTCTACCTGCAGGCTGCCACCTGTTTTGAAAGGTTAACTTACGGCCACGATCGCCGTAGGAACTTGACACTGGGCCCGCAACTTGAGAAAATGGTGAGTAAAATACTGCATACTCGTGCTGTGAGGAAGGTCAGCGAGAGATACTGAATGGTAAATTTAGACGTTTGAAAAGGCGGAGCGCTGCGGAACGTTGAATGTATGTAGGGAGCTTACGAACGCTGTGACCGCAAGCTTAAGATCCGATCCCGAGGCATGGGCATGGTGACCATGGTCGGCGTGGACTCGGAATTAAAGCTGACTTTTGGAGTTGCTGAGGACGACAGGCGAAGCGGACAAAGGCCGGCGGGGATTCGGAGCGAATGGAACAACGTTTCTGGCGTTTTTTTGAAGGCGGAGAAAAAAAAGCCGATTTAAAGACAAGAGGAGGCACTACTCCCTGCCGAGGATGATAGGCGGCTACGAACGGGAACAAATCCTGCATGTTTGAATGAATGGAAAGGCTAGGAGTAGCATGTAAAGATATGCGATAGTGCGCCCGTCGCCAAATTCGCTCAGATAACTTATCTGCGATTCAGACCAATCAGCCATTTGCCGGGTGTAACCAAGGGAACGCACTCACCCCTCACTTCGCCAAAGCTTTTATCGCCTCCCGCTCTTCCTTCAGCGCGTCCTTCAGCTTGTGCACCTGCACCGTCACCGCCGTGTGCCCGCTTTGTGCCGCGGTCGTGCGGTCCTGGAAGTCCTGCAAGAAGGCCTCCAGCCGTTTTAGCGTGTTTTTTGAGGTCAAGGCCTTGCTCGAAAGCGCGTTTATGCGCAGCGGTGGGTGTAACGGCGCGTCCATCGCGTTGGTGAAGAAAAGAAGTCTGTGACGGGTGACCGTCACAGTCCTCCTACATATTTCCCATCAAGCCAAACGATAATTCACTCTAGACGGTCCTCGACTCTCCGCTCGACGTCGTGATCCTGAGAGCTGGAAATCGCACGGTTCGCTTTTTTTTCTTCGGCAATTACGAAAATATAATCAACGTATTCGCAAGCGGCGGTGATACTATGTTTGCATCTCCCCAACGTCCAACTCCCGAGAAGCTAATTGTCTGTCATCAAACTTCATCATCCAGGTCATCTGGAGGTTTTCACCAGGTTTTCTTTTTCCGATCCCAGGCGTGCTTATCGCAGCCAATGTCCCAGACTTGACTCAGACCCGGGGGTCATGTTAAATATTAAATAACTCCTTCATCTTTTTCCTAGACAATATCCTTCCCCTCTCGCACAATGACACGCCTTACGACACGAACAAAATATTCCGGATAAATATGGCTTAGCGAATGGAAGTAGAAGATAAAATAAACTCGACACGACTAGTGACAGTCTGACAGATCGTGAACCATGTATGTAGATGTGATTAGTCTGCTTCCTTTAGGCACCATCGCCCTGACTTGGGGTGATATCAGCCACACTTTCCCGAATCACAAGATCACAGAAAGATGGGACCTGGTATTGACAATCAGCCAGTCTTGCCGTGACTTGGAGACCCCATTGTATTATGTTAAACAATCTGTTGCTAAAAAATAACTTATATGTGCATTCCATTGAAATTGACATAATTCAAACTCCGAATTGGCACTCGGCAGTTGCCGGCAGCACGGTAGAACTCCAGGAACCAGGGTCACCCATGTCTCATTCACAGCTTCCTTTTGATGATGTGCATCATGTCTATATCCAGGGCATCCCAGTACCTGGGCACTGTGGAAGCTGATTCAGAAGATGTCAACAGGGAACATATAAGACCGACCCACCTCTTGACTTCTGTCCAGCTTTCTCACAAGATGCCCCACCAGCCTACTGCCACAGAAATTCGCCTGAATGGTATCATAGCTTGTTTGACCCCTACGGTGTCACTTCTGAACGAGCTCACCAATGCCTTTGCTACCCCATTCATCCAAGCCATCTCAAGCACAACTCTGTCTTTGATTAACGCAGTGCAGGTGATAAATTTGGAATGATATATACTACCAGTCTGATATATTTTCACAGAATGTCAAGAGAAATAAGGACGAATGTGTCCAGCTCATGGAAAATATCCATGGAATCCTTTATGCTATCATCAACTTGCATATCAAGTCCGAAATTGCAGGGAGTTTGCCACCAGCCACATTGAATCACATTGGGAATTTTACAGAGTAATTCATATTTTATTTGTTGGCCATCACTGATTGAGCTTCAAAAGAACACTTCACAAGATACATAACTTTCTTGCAGCACACCAGGATGGAAACAAGATCAAATATTTCTTTCGTCAGAATGAGATGAATGCACTGTGCAAGGACTGTCATGCTGGGTTAGAAGAGGCTCTGAAAGTGTTTCAGGTAAGTGCTTATACATTGTCTACGAACAGAAGGCAAACCTATCTAGGTTGAGACTGGTCTCATCATCGCCAACAATATGGCCAAAATGCAGAAAAAAATCCAAGACATGCACCAGGAACTGATGGAATTGGTTGAAAACCACTCCGATGCCTCAACTTCTGACAGGTCATCATCTGTATGTCTCTTCCTATCCTCTGTCAATGAACACCTTGTGATTTGGGATCCAGATCTATCAGAGTATTGTTGACTCGAAAGACAGGTGGGAGCATAGAGCTTTCACTGCATCTTGGCTGATAAATTATTGTTTTTCAAGTTCACATTCATTTTCCCTGTTACCTGCACAGCCAAAAATATTCCATGGCCGCCAATCAGAACTTGAGGTCATTTTAAAAAGTCTTGCACAGGAATCAGCACACATTGCTATTTTAGGTCCTGGTGGCATAGGAAAAACAAGTCTTGCGAGAGCTGCCTTACATCACCCTGACATTGTTGCCAAATATGAACACAGGTTCTTTGTTGCTGCAGATGCTGTGACCACTAGCATTGAGCTTGCAGCCCTGACCGGATCCCATTTGGGACTGAAGCCAGGAAATGATCTCACAAAGGCTGTTGTGCAGTCTCTTTCTAAAGGGCCATCTTGTCTCTTGGTTCTAGATAACTTGGAAACATCATGGGAGCCAATCCAGTCATGTGTTGGTGTTGAAGAGTTTCTGTCTCTACTTACTGATATCCCACATCTTGCATTGATAGTAAGCATATTGTCATTTGAACCATTTCACCTATCAATATCTGCACAGATCACAATGCGAGGTGCAGAGCGGCCAGCAAAAGTGCGCTGGACTCATCCTTTTTTGGAGCCTTTGAAGCCCTTGTCAGATGAGGCTGCCCGGCAGACCTTTATTGACATTGCAGATGATTTCTATGATAGCAAGGAGATTGACCAAGTCCTCCAGTTGACTGATAACATGCCGCTTGCAGTAGATCTCATTGCACATCTGGTTGACTATGAGGGCTGTTCTAATGTTCTGGCTCGCTGGGAAACAGAAAAGACATCTCTACTTTCAACTGGCTATGACAAGCAATCAAATTTGGATACCTCCATTGACATATCACTTGCAAGTCCTCGTATGACATCTTGCCCTGGTGCCAAAGATTTGTTGAGCCTTCTCTCAATCCTTCCAGATGGGCTCTCACATGTTGAACTTGTTCAATGTGACATTCCCATCAAAGATCTTCTTAGGTGCAGGGCTACCTTGCTCTCCACCTCTCTGGCATATTTTGATGATAAAAAGTGGTTGAAGTCACTGGTGCCTATCCGAGAACACATTCACTCATTCTTCCCTCCATCACCACCACTCTTTCACCCTCTCTGCAGGTACTTCCACTTGCTCTTGAATCTATATGGGAAATACCATGGACTTCTCCACAACAATGGAAGAATCAGTCAGATAATCTCAAATCTAGAGAACTTACAGCAATTGTTGCTGCTGGAATTACATCCAGACAACCCAGAGCTTACAGATGTGGTTGACTGCATACTTTCTCTAAATGGATTTGGTCGACTCACTGGTCACCGTTATACTGGATTGATGGATCATATTCCAGCTCTTTTCCCTCAGCCTCAAATAGAAGGAAAATATGCCACTGAGATGCTTCTCACAATACATTGCCATCCCATAGCTGACCCAGAAGCCCTCATTCATCAAGGCATCACTCATTTCCAGTACTTCAATGACCCAGCCCTTGAGTGTGAGTTTGCAATATTAGTTGATTAATTGTTTCCTGAGATACTACCCTCATGACAGGCAGATTTTATAATACAGTTGGCTATTACTATCAGTATCATAAACATGATACTACTCTGGCAATACAATCGTTTGAGAAGGCACTTACATTGGCAAAATCTTGTGGAGACCTAAGATGCCACTCCATAACACTTGAGCGGATGGGTTGGCTCAAGTATACCCTTGGTGCTTATTCTGCAGGTCAAATGCATTTTCAAGAGGCAGAACAAATTGCTCAGCTGTGTGGAAATTTATATCAAGAAGCAGTGGCACTGGGAGCTGAGACAACATGTCTCATATCTCTGGGTAATTTCAAAGAAAGTGTTTTCTTGTGTCAAAGAGCAAGGGAGCTTCTAAAGCTTTGTGGAATGCAGGATGGTGCAGCAGATATTTTCATCATGGTCAATCTGGCAGAAGTCCATCTGCTGAAATCTGAGTATCTAGATGCCCGCAGCATCCATATAGAACTTGCCCAGAAGACTTCTGCCGAGCAAAATCCCGTTCATCATGCTGGTTCCCTACTCAACATTGCCGAGATTGACGTGATGATCGGTGCAGATATTCTAGAGGTGCAACAAAGTCTGAACAAAGCAAAGCCAATATTCAGCACTTTGTGGCAGACCAACTCAGTGAATCAATGTGAGGCTGTTTTGGCAGATCTTTATCTCAGGGAGGGCAATATGGTGGCTGCACAGGAATTGCTACAACAGAGTTTAATGAGAGGCTTGGGGAATGATCCCCAGGTTGTGTCCTACTGTCTAGAAAGATTTGCAGATATTGCCTGCTGGGTGTCCACAAACATCAACTGGTCATGTAGATGGCCAGTCATATATTTGGCGCAAGCACAGAAAGCACAAACAAAACTAGCAATTTACAAGGCACTTCGTTTCATTGGCGATATTTTTCTTTCTGAGGGAGATGAAAACACAGCACACAATCTTTTTGTTGTAGCACTGGAAGGATTCACATATATGGATGTTCATCGCAGCAGAGCTGATTGCATGCTTCGTCTTGGAGATATTGCAAAGCACAGAGGAGATTTGGTGAAGGCAACAGACCTTTGGACAGAGGCCCGCCCACTATTTGAATGGTCATCCCAAGCCAAAGATATAATCCAGATTGATACAAGACTTGCCTCAGTTGATCAAGTTATGTTGGACATGCACCAGAAAAGGCTTGCAGTTCTGAATGAGCTAGAGGCACCTACCACATCATTGGATGAGTTGTCCATGCTGGATACAGCCGATTCTGAGGGTCAAGGTCAAGAAATAATCTTGATTGCGTAGTGAAGTGGAGAGTGCAGAAAACATGTCTGTAGCTGGCTGAGCGCGGATTTTGTTCACAGTCTCTTATTTATTGGTGGGGAGTTTTGTTTCTAGGTTTCAAGTATTTTTTTCTTATTCTGTATTGATCTACCTTTCATTTGAGCTTGGTTGTGGTGCGAGACTTGTAACATGTAGGCAGTAGGTACATTGTTGTTCTGATTTTGACTGAATATTTATACTCCATTATTTATTTAATATTTCTCTTCCCTGAAAAAGGTCAGCATGGTTCACCATGTAATCCCATGCACAAGTTCTTTCTTGTATGGAACCTGAGAAATCAGGTTTGGTCGGATTTCTCGCTACCTATTTTAGTGAGCCAGCATCAGCCTTGAAGCAAGGAGATGGGGAAAAGTTGGAAGTTGCCGGTTGACCCCGGTATTTCCTGACTTATTCCCAGATAAAAGCAAGCCTTCCATGAATTAAACAATTGGGTGTTCCACAACACGCCATACAAATACTAATTTAGGACTGGTAATATGCATGCGTATTCATCAAGAAATAGTCCTTAATTTTTCACACTCGGCTCGATTTCTCGCACACAGTGGCGCGGTGCTCATAATACCGGTGCGCGTCGTCTCGGGCGCGCGGCGTCGTGACGTGACGATGGTCCTGTGACGTGACATGCCGCGCCACTCTTGCGTTCTTCCACCATGACGGACTCTGGGAATCTGCAAGAGGTCGAAGGCCTATGGTTCCCCGCGGACCTCGTCATCCTCCAAGCAGGCAGCCGCATCTTCCGTGTCTTCACCTCGATCCTAAAAGAGAAATCACCCGTATTCGCCGACATGTTTGCCGTGCCCCAGCCACCCTCTGTGGACCGAGAAGCCATCGATGGAGTTCCGGTGGTCAGGATGCACGACGACCCGGAAGAGCTGGAGGTATTCTTGCGGGCGATATTTGACGCCAGGTGCGTGGTTTGGTTTTGCTCGGGGGTTGTCACGCTGAAATCGGATTCATGATCAGCTACTTCGCGTCCCCGCCGGCGCCAAATGAAATCGAAATAGCCATTGGCATTCTACGCCTAGCGCACAAATACGACGTCCCTTTCCTCCGCCGTCGTGCTCTCGAGCATCTGGGCACGCAGTATTGCACACGATTGGAAGACTATGACAAGATCCTGACTAAATCGCCATACGGGATGCGTACCATTTTGAAGACAATACACGTCGCAGTCGAGGTTGGCGCACTATGGCTTCTCCCCGACGCCTATTATTCGTTGGGTGACTTTTCTATCAAGACGGTTATCGCAAGCGGGGCCGTGTGGGATTGTCTGGGAGAAACAGAGAAGAATAATTGTCTCGACGTCTTCTCACACGACACTCACATGCAATTCACTCATGACGCCCTCTCGTTCCTCACTTTACCAACCAATGACGCCTGCCTCGACCCGGCAGAGTGTGATCAGGTTCGATTCCGAGCCATCCGCAGCCTTCATATGGAGTCCGGCGACGCCCTGGATTCATGGGACTGGAATGGATACCTGACAGATTCTGGCTTTTGCGAATTCTGTTTGGAGGATGCGAAGGAGCAGCATACCCACAATCGACAGGCTCTATGGGACCGACTCCCACAGAAGTTTGACCTCCCGGACTGGAACCAATTGGAAGCAATGCGGCAAACCGCGTTGGCGTAATGCGCTCCTCGGTTTGCTTTCCGCGCTACCCCGCCGTTAGTTACTGAAGCACATCTCTATCAGCTCCTCCACCGTGATGCGAGCCACCAAACAGAATTCTACGTTTTCACAGGAACGAAGCGGGACGTTGTACCATGCACACTACCTTCCGTTTCTCACCTTCACGTGTTTCAATTTTATTGGTTGAAAGAATCAATCAGCTTCAGTCTCCCTGAATTCAGTGTACTAAGGACCTGTTTATCGGTTTGCTTTCCTATTCCACCCACCGTTATTTACTGACACACACGGCTACTCGTCCGTCATCCGAATCCAAGTTCGCTCCAACTGCCTCTTCTCCCACCTTGCTTCAATCTATTGCATGGATGCTTATCTTCAAACCACGCTGGCATCCTCCTCGTTTTCTTATTTTCCGCCCGTTATTTACTGGCACGCACATCTATCAGCTGCTTCACCCGCGATCCGAGTCGAAGTTCGTCCCGACTCTGCCTCCCGCGTTCTTCTTTCAATTATCTTCGATTAGAGAATAAATGCCGCCTGACTTGCACCGCGGCCGTCCAGCTGTAGAGTATCTTTGCAGTGCGCACCTACGACCGCTCCTTAACTGCTCGTTCCCTGATCATGAAACCATTTCTTCCCTCCCGATTTCCCTTACGCCTACTCAAACCCGCAAACGGACAGAGCTTCAAATGGAGCTTCAATCAATCAAACCCGATTTACACATTCTACCACTCTCTGCGCACAGGATGCATATCGCACTCGGTGAGTACCGTGCCTCTGCCACTTCCCAGTGCAGGCTGGCAGGATAATCCTTTTGGATTTCATAATACCTTGCTTGCCGACCCCTGGGCGCTCGGTTGTCAATGGACGTGGACACCTACGAGAGCCGTAGCCGGCGCCGCGAACAGCGAAGAACATGCTCGTGCCCACGAGCGTCGAGCGCCGATGGTAACGTTCAAACCAAATGCTGCCGGCCAACGCGCTCCAGCACTCCATCGCCCGCCGCTGGCTGATATCCGCGCATCGTCCGGGCCGCCCGAGCCAGGTCTATCAACGCGATTAGACCGCCCAACTTGCACCGCGGCCGTCCAACTGTAGAGTATCTCTGCGGTGCGCACCTACGACCGCCCCTTCGCTGCACGTTCCCTGACCATGAAGCCATTCCTTCGCTCCCGATTTCCCTTACGCCTACTCAAACCCAAACCTGCAAACGGCCAGAGCTTCAATCAAGGACCCCCGACTTACACTTTACCTCTCTAGCACAGGATGCATCTGGCACCGGGTTCCAAACCTCCGGGAGTGCGGATTTCACAATGCGCATGCCTTGCCGACCCCTGGGTACTCGGGTGTCAACCACGAATGTCGAGCGTCGATAATAACTGGTCAAAATTCGAAATACGTACCACATGCTGCGGGTCAACCACTGCCTAATATCCGTGTATTGTCATTGCTCTGAATCCCTCGAGCCTCTCGCGGAGGTCCATCAAGATTCAACGCAAGTGCGATCATTCTCCAGACTTTGCCATTCATTTGCCGCTATCAATTTCAACTTGGAAGGCAAGCTCCGGCACTTCATACCATTCCGCTCGTTGGCTCGGAATCGCGATCCTTTCATTTATCCCGGCGTTGGTTGCGCTCAAACTCCCACAGGTTCGAATCAATATTTGAAACATGGTTGAATTGGGTGTTGGAGTATTACCGCACAGCGTGCGCAAGCAATAACATTAATATTGACATCGACTACTTGCCCCGCCCAGAACCATTTTGAAACGCACCAGACAGACCCGACCTGGCACGTCCTTATCAAGCCGTCCTCCCGCGACTTGCGGAGTTGGCGGCCGACTACCACACGGCGCGGGTAATTGAGCGGTTTTGGATTGGGATTCAATAGAGCGCGGGAGAGCGGGGCTAGTTAAATAAATAACTAGATTTGAGCGGGTAGAGCAAGCGAGCGACAGACGCGCACCGGTGGGATTCTGACGCGGGCCTGCGTGGGTGGCCGTGTCCGTGTCCTGTGTAGCGATCATATACCCCCCCCCCCCCCCCCCGTAATTCATGGTTACGTAGTTATACTTTCAGCAAGTCGGTGTGTGAGCGATGTGACACGCCGGGGGACGCGAGGACTCGGCGCGCGTGTAAAGGGACGGTGGTGGAATACATAGATGTGGAGTTGGATTTTGAGCGAGTGATGGGCGCTGGGCGCTGAGACGCACCGGACGGACTCGGCGTGACTCGGCGCGGTGTAGACTTGGACGCGAGACGCGAGACTCGACGTGGGAGCCGTTTCGGCGTGGTGTACACTGGAGCACGCAGTACGCAGCACCGCGGGAGGTCAGGGCGTACCGCCCCGGGTACGCATACCGCCTACTTCCTCCTCCGCGTTTGAGGCTGCGCGATTCGTGAGCAAGCGAGCAAGTCGGAATGCAATTATGGATGAGTGAGTCGGAAGCGACCATCAATGAGCAAGTCGGGATGCGACATCGACGAGTAACTCGGGTGCGACCATCAATGAGCGCGAGGATATGCGCGGGAGACGCGGCGCCTGGAGGAGAAATGAAATCGGTCAATGACGTGGAGTGGGAGGGTGCGGGGACAGAAAGACGCACCGTATTCGTCTTATTTGAGATCCGCGTCCAGCATGTCCACGTTATGCGCGTCCTTGAGGTCTAAATCCGAGGGCGAAGGGCAGGCAGTGAGCGCCGCCGACGACGAAGCACGGGAGGGTAGGGAGCGCACGGATATATATATCTTTCCCACAAGCAACGCCGAGCCTTAAATATGAAATTCAGTTCCGCCGAGACCGCCCGCCCGCGCAGCATGCACCCGGAAGATCAACGACACCTTACGCGGGTTCGTCGAGCTACCATGCACGTCAGTACATGCTCTCAAACCCGCCAAACAAAAAAAAGGGCGCGAGTCACGAATACGGATAGGAACAGCACGCGGAATAGAAAACTCACGGACGCAGCAACGGTCTTGCGAATCTTTATATTGCCCGCAAACACAGGCGAGTTCATGAAGCAGAGCTCGAGCGGAGTGATGGCCATGGTGGCGGGAATGAGTCATGACGTGAGGTAGTCGAGCGCGTCCGTCGCGTGGCGTAACGCGTCGAGCACCATCGCGCTCCCGTACGCCCGTTAACGCCATCGTTGCACACCACGAAATGCCCCGCCGTGTTGTGCTCCCGCCCAGATCTCGCGCGGCCAAACGTACCGCCGCTCGTCGACGTCCCGCGGAAATCACGGCTCGCATGTGATGTTCGTCTTCTGCACCTCGAATTCACCGAGGTGCAGGCTCTCCTTGCCCAACGCGGTGAAGAAGAGCGAGACCTGTACAAGTCCCGGTGGCGACGGAAAGGCTCGGAAAGGATCACCCGGTCACATGATTGACATTGACATGTGAATATTGGCAAGATAGGGGCAGCGTGGAATGCAGGGGATGAGGCAGAGGTGAGGAGGGACTCGGAGGAGGAGCTTCTGTCGCATTTCGACCACGCGTCATGGAGGACATAGGTTTGGAATATCAGCCAGATTCAGGTTGCATTCGGTCGAAATGGCAGCCTAAAGAAGAAGCGAAATGACGCGTTAAAAACCCAAGTGGGATCAAAACCCAGGCAAAAAAACCCCGCATGAAAGCGCTCCAAGAGCATGGGGATAGAAGTAGTAGAAAAAAAGAAGTCCGCTCTTGAAATTCTGATGCCCAGTTCGTTACAGTGCATCAAGAAGCTCTGAATGGACGCTGCTGAAATAAATATATGTGATGCCGTACCCTAAGAACGCCCGGATGTATGCTTCTCTTTAACCAGCTCAGCGAAGTCGGCCCTTGGGCATCTTAGATGGACTCTAGTTCGTTTGTTGTCATCAATAATTCGCATCGAGTGAGTTGAGCTAGGTTGCAGCGGGTCAGAGCGCTCACCGCGAATCAAAGACTTGAAATTACGGTGAGCACAGTGAAGAGAAGAAGGTACGTCCAAGCGAAGACCTGAAGATACCAAGGTCGTACCTAGTGGCATCTCCTTGTATGCGAAATATTTCAGAATGTGGTCAATTTTTAATTTTAATCTCTTCAATGGATGACGGAGGACGTGCCTGTTTATGGGAAGATTTAATTAGGGGTTCGCAACTAAAGAACAGACTGAATAATATTGGGGAGGCATGCAGGTATTTATACAGGTCTCTTATCTATGAGTCAGTATGGAATTGGATATACGCTGGGTGAACCATGCGGTTGATGAGGCTAGAAGCATGGTGAAACACGGTAACGGTGAAATAGAAATTGAGATAAGGAAAGTCCACATGCTTTCCACATGGTCGGGAGGGCAACTGACTAGACCACGGGTTGTATTTCCAACACTCCCCCTCAAACCGTGGATAATCCAAGAGCGCGAGCGAAGTGTTTGGCCTTAGCACTCGGTAGGGCTTTGGTGAGGGTGTTGGCAGTCATTTCGTGTGTTACACAATAAATGAGCTTGATTGCACCGGCCTCCATGATGTAACGGATATAATGGTAGCGTAAGTCGATGTGTTTCGTGCGTGCATGGTAGTGGCCATCCTGTGCAAGAGCGATTGCAGATTTGCTGTCGCTGAAGAGAGTGGTGGGCGAGGTCAACGGGCGAAAGACTTCCCCAATGAGTTTGCGCATCCACATTGCTTCCTTGGCGGCATGGGTTGCAGCGACATATTCGGCCTCGGTCGTGGATAGCGTAACGAGCTCCTGCTTCTTCGAAGACCAAGAAACAGCTCCTCCATCAACCAGGAATACGTACCCAGTAATGGCGCGGCGATGATCCTGCGAGGCGCCATCGGCATCAACGTAGCCTTGTAAACCACGCTTGTCTCCCCCATAAACCAGCTCTAAGTCCTTCGTGCCGAGGAGATACTTGTAGATGTGCTTTACGGCTTCCCAATGGGCCCAGCCGGGGTTGTCGTTGAATTGGGAGACAGTTGAAACTGCAAATGCGATGTCGGGCCGAGTACCCATTGCAGCGTACATGAGTGATCCAACAGCTTCGCGGTAGGGAACATTCTTCATTCTAGCAATATCCACGATACTAGTGGGCGATTGCGATTTGGTGAGAGGAATATTCGGGTCGAGGGGCATCACACTCGGTTTCAGATCATTAAAGTTGAACTGTGTGAGTATTGCCTCGATGTAGGCATGCTGCGACAGAGTGAGTGTGCGCTCTGCATGGTCGCGAGTGATCTTGATTCCAAGTAGCCAATTGATTGGCCCAAGATCGGTTAGCTTGTATTTCGCGTTCATTTCGACCTTGAACTTCTGGATTTGCATGAGGGAACTTCCCAAGATCATGCAATCGTCGACATGAATCGCAAGTACGAGAAGGTGATTTTCTTCCTCCTTGAAGAATACACTGTGATCCGATTCGGATCGCTTGAAGTGAAGATCTGCGAGAGCTTCGCACAAAAAGTCGTACCAGTTCTTCGCGGCCTGGCGAAGACCGTAGATAGATTTGTGGAGCTTCAACACGAAAATCTTGTGGTCCTTGGTCGCATAACCGGGAGGTTGTTCAAGATAGATGGACTCGTCCTCTGCCAAGACTCCATTGAGAAATGCGCTGTCGAAATCCACAGTGTGGACAGGCCAGTCGTTGCGCGTGGCAATTGCTAGAAGCAACCGAAAGGACGACAACTTCGCAACAGGTGCGTAAGTCTCGTAAAAATCCACACTGTAAATTTGGGTGAATCCTTTCGCAACCAAGCGGGCCTTGTATTTTCGATTTCACCAGCGGCATTTTTCTTGATGCGTAAAACCCATTTTGAAACCAACGACGTTAGCGCCGGGCGGGCGCTCGGTGATAGACCATGTGCCGGTCCGTTCCAATGCGGCAAGCTCGGCTTTGATTGCCTCTTCCCATTTGGGCCAATCCGGCCTCTTCCTCGCTTCCTCGAACATCGGCTCAAGTCCTTCGGCTCCAGCAACGGCAGCTGCCATCGCAAAATCCTCCACAGCAACCATTTCCCAATCATCTGAATCTGCTAACTCTGGATGAACTTCTTGGATTCCAGCTGGGATTGCCGGGTCTGCTCGGCGATTGCTGGGAACTCCTTCGCCGGCACGGAGGCGTCGCACGTATGCGGACTCCTTTCTGATGCGCTGAGAACGTCCTTCGGTAGCCTCTGGCTCTGGAACTTCGAAGTCTTCTCCAAGAAAATTGTTCTGTGCAACGGGATCTTCAATATCGGGAACTTCTTCGACTGTGGCTCTAGGATTCGGTCCTGCGGGAACTTGCGGTGCCTGTGCCTGTACAGGTGCAGGAGGGTTCGCGTTCTCAACGGGTGGACGTTGGACTGGCTCCCACTCCCCCTCAAGCGGCAACTTCCCAACAATGACGGCTTCTTCTTCAAAATTGAAGCTGACACTTCGTTCCACTCCGACGGTGCGACGATTGGGCCAATAAATTCGGTGAGCTGCACTCTCCTCATCTATACCAACCCAATGACCAACTCTTGCTCGCATCTCGAGCTTGGAGTCACCTTCGTCGTGCACACGTACTTTGCAGCCCCAGGGATGCAGATTGTCCAACACCGGCTTCTTTCCGTGAACAATTTCGAACGGAGTCGTATTGCCAATTGCGCGGGTCCAGGTGCAATTCTTCAAGTATACTGCATGCATGAGAGCTTCACCCCACAGGAACCTCGGCAAGCCGCTATCGTGAAGCATAGCACGAACCTTATTCAGGAGGGTGCGATTGAGCCGTTCGGATACACCATTGTATTCCGGCGTGTCGTGGACTGTGAGGCGCCGAATTGTGCCTTGAATTGCCAGGTGAGCATCGAATGCCTTGCTCCTGTACTCTCCACCTCGATCTGAGCGTAAGCACTTGATATGGACCTTCTTCTGCGTCTTCCACCATGCTTCGTCGGCCAATAATGCTCAAAGACCTCGTCTTTATGAGCCATTAAATAGGCGCGCGTGTACCGGCTTTTGTCATCTGTGAAACTGACATAGTACTCTTTATGGTGGATTGTGCGAACAGGTGCAGGTCTCCAGACGTCTGAATGCAACTCCTCTCCGAGATTTTCAGCACGGCGGGCTTCTCAGAATTTCTGGATAGGCTTTCGCGTCATCTTCGCAAATTCGCAAGATTAGCAAACGGTCGGTTCGCTGGACTCGTCTAGTTCGATACCATGAACTAGGCCTTGCTGTACAAGCTTTCTGGCAGCGTCGTGCGCTACGTGTCCCATTCTGCGATGCAATTCGTCGATACTGATTTTCTCCTTTGCAGCTCCAGCAAATTCGGTTGCGGGCTTTGCGCGAGGAGTCAGGACACGGTAAAGTCCGCTTTTCTCGCTGATCTTGCCAATAGGCTTTCGGTCCTTGTTGAAAATGCGGCATGCTCCGTTCCCAAACCAGACGTGGCATCCGGCGGCGTCAATACGACTGATGGAGACCAATGTGACTCCCATCGTAGGTGCGTACAGCACGTCCTTCAAGAGGATTCTTGATGTGGGCTTATCACCGTTTGGTACAGTGACGTACATGTCCCCCACGCCTATGGCACTGAAGGATCTCTTGTCTGCGGCAATGATGGACTTGGGTACAATGTCGACAAAATTAATGAACCTTGTACGATTCCCTGACATATGTTTGGATGCCCCCGAATCGTACAAATCTATGTCGATTAGGGTGTTCCCGGACTTGTTGCTGGTGAGCATTGCAGAATCGAACGAAGTTGTGTATGCTTCTTCCTGTCCGACTGATGATTCTGGCAAAATTCCGTCCTTGAGTGCTTGCGCATCAAGAGCTCGTTTCGTAGGTGGTCGTGCCAAATAATCACCAATGTTTGCTTCATTCACTGTGATCCACTCATAAGAGCTATCGCTGCCTGGAAAATCACTGTTGTTCCCGTCACTGTCGCTGCTGGCATCTTCGCCTTCATCCTCCGAGTCCGAATCGGATTCATCCTGGAGGTCTGGTATTGACCTGCCACTGTCCGAATCTGTGTCGGAAAAATTCGCCGAGTCTTTGCGCTCATCCGAGTCGGTGTCCGAGTCGGAAAAGTCTGAGTCTGAATCCGAGACTGTCTGAAGTTCGGGCATGTCATCCTCGCTCTCCGTGGAAAGGCCAAGGGTCTCTGCATCCTCGAACAGGTCATCAAAGATTTCCGTAAAATCTTCGGAACAAATGGGTGTGTCGTCAAGCTCGAGGGTTTCTTCCTTGATGCTCTCGCTGTCTGTGGTATTCATAGACACATTGCGGCCTTCTTCCACAAAGTCCAACACATTTGATTCGGCGAACACCATCCATGCGGCTTCGTCTTCTGCCTTTGCTGCTGCAGCATTGGCCTTGGCTTTTCCCTTCCCCTTCCCTTTAGGACCCTGGCCAGCCTTGCCGCCGCCTTCAGCCCAACAATCCGCCTTGTAATGACCCTTCTTCTTGCAGTTGAAGCACTCAACATCCTTCTTCGGATTTGAACCTCCAGCCCGACCCTTCCCCTTGGAAGAATCATTGGAGTAGAAGGCGACATCCTTGTCATCCTTCCTGCCGTTCTTCTTCAGAAGTCGGCGTTCGTATTCGTCGGTAATGGTGAGCATGAGGTCGTTCGCAGATAGGTTTATTCCGAGCACGCTGGACGTAACGCTGACTGCAGAAATATAGGGATCGAACGAGAATGGGAGGGAGCCTAGGACTATCGCGTAGAAATCGTCCTCGGTAGGGGGTTGACCCATTGCCGCGAGGTCTTCGCGCATGGTCCGAAGCTTCGTGAAATGAGTGCGAATATCGCCACACTCATCGCAACGTTCTTCTTGAAGCCTGCGGCGCAAGTCTACTGAAACCATGCGAGATTTCTTCTGGAATTCATTACTGAGTTCCATCCAAATTTCGGTGGCAGTTGTCTTGCCTCAGATCTTCATGAACAGTGAGTCTGGAATTGTTCCAGCGATTTGCTGTTTGACAATTGCTTCGCCCTGCTGCCATAATTTCATCTCTTTCTTCCAAGCTGTCTCCAACACAATTTGTTGTGCAGTTAATACCAACTCGGTGTCATCCGTAGGCCTGATGAGTGCGAGAGGATCTGCCGGCGCTGCATCAGGCTCGAGGTGCTCTGCGAGTCCTCGGGCGTCGACAGCCCAATATGAATCGGTCTTTGTAAATGACCCAATTCGTCCCGGTGACTTCAAGCTTGGGGATACGCAAGAAATCATCTCCGAGTTTGGTTGTGGTGGAAGACATTGTTGGTGGATAGATTTTAATTTGATGAAATATATTTCAAGGCAAGTAGGCGCAGTATGAGGATGATCAAAGTGGTGAGGGTTTCTTTAGATGCGAGGGGCGGGGCCCATAACCTATGGGAAGATTTAATTAGGGGTTCGCAACTAAAGAACAGACACTGGAGGCAAAGATCAATGCACTTGGAAGCCAAGTGCGTCCAACGCATGTGCTCTGCACTCATGTGTGACATTGGCAATCAATCTGAAATAGACTTCTCCTTTTAGTAATTCTTTTGTCAACACAATGGAACTTCAACTTTACTTGAATACAACAAAGGTTTTATGTTATTTTGAAACAAAGGAAACAAAGAAAACAAACAGGAACAATGCCAGCCTGACGAAGATATTTTGTGGATGTGGTGGGGGCCTGACAAGGGTGGCTTGTGGGCCTGGTAGCATGTCAAAAAAGCTTCTGTGTATAAGCTGTGATAAACCTCCCTTTGTTCGACAAAGATAATATGTGCACATGATAGCTTGCTGGTAAAGGGATTGTGCATAAGGTGCAACAAATATGTGATTGTTGTTTGTCATTTCTAGGGAAATTTCAGGGTGCACTTTGTCAACTAAAAGGAGAAATCAATGACAGATCTATTGTTACTGTCACGCATGAGTGCGGAGCACATGCGTTGGACGCACTTGGATTTCAAGTGCGTTGTTCTTTGCCTCCGGTGAGACTGAATAATATTGGGGAGGCATGTAGGTATTTATACAGGTCTCTTATCTATGAGTCAGTATGGAATTGGATATACGCTGGGTGAACCATGCGGTTGATGAGGCTAGAAGCATGGTGAAACACGGTAACGGTGAAATAGAAATTGAGATAAGGAAAGTCCACATGCTTTCCACATGGTCGGGAGGGCAACTGACTAGACCACGGGTTGTATTTCCAACACTGTTGACCCAAGCAGATTCGGGGGCCGGCGTTAAACCTGCCGAGAGGATGGCATTAGCTCGTTCCGTAGTCGATATCGACATCCCTCTGCGTAGCCGTGCGGTGATCGCCGAGGACTGCGATCCGGGAGTGATCAGGCCGATGGCCGCTCCTCGTCCTCGACCTCCACACGATTCGCTACCCATGCCTGCCCTCCTCGTCCATCACTGCTGTCTCCTCCCTGCATCGGAATCCGGGATCCTAGCACTGCGGGTCTTCTGTCGCGGAGCAGGTCGTCCCAAACTACACCGCACGCCTGATAGAACCGCATTCGTCGTTTCCTACTACTGCGTCGTGAAATATCACGGAGAAAGAAAAATCTCACTCGCGTTCAAGTCCAGCACCGTGACCTATAGTTGTGGACTATCAAAATTAATTCGCATGTCATGTATGGGAACACACGAATCAAGTCCGGCGCCTCTTGGGCTTCGACGACCGGAACCTACAGACCTTCAAGACCGCGTCGACGCACGCGCTGTCTAGGCAGAACCAGAACACCACGAATCCCGTTCCTCACTCGGCTTTATCCCGCGTCACATTTCCTTCTTTTTCTTTGTAATTTCTCGGATCTGAGACAGGTACATATCTTGCAGCAGCTCGTCCGCGTTCTGTTCTCCTGGCACAACGTCGCCGCCGCGATCGCAAACAACCCGCCCACACAGCGCCAAGGTCGATCTGCGCAAGAAACCTAGTGGAAAGACCGCGGGCCCTGGGTGCCCTCCAGGTTCCCGCACGACTCCACGCCCGAATCGCCGCCCGTTCAACTCCTGCCACCGCGTTCGTGTCACGCCCTCCGCATCAATGATGGCCCACGGACGCCGACCCGCTCATCCGCGACGTGAATACGCACCCGCACCCCAGACGCCCGCCCAAGTCCACACGCGCATGCAAACGCCCGTCCCGCTCGCAAGCAGTCCCTGCATCCCACCGCTCGCCCGCATCGCGCGTTGCCATACCCTGACCCGCGGGGTGCGCAGTCCCTCGTGTACGGGGTCTCTCCGCCGCACGTGTACGCTAAATAGCACGTCCTAGGCGCCTCCTCGATGCAGATAGCCCGCAAATGTGCTCCTACCAGTCACGATCTATCCGGATCTGTGCATGCGGCATGCGTACTATGCGTCCCCACACCCCGCATCCATTCCACGGAGGCGCCGGATCTCCGCGTGCGTATGGAGGCAGGATTAAAGAGATAAAATAAACGATAGAAATGGGACGCGAATGGATACAGGGAAATGACGTGGAGGCATAGATATAAACGAATAAAGAGCCGCCTTGGTAGCTCGCCTTCGGGGATTAAATTCGTGCCAGAACATCACTCCGTCCATATCAAATTATGCGGGATGTCGACGGTCGTCGGTGAGGTGCCATTAAGTCTTTTTGAGAAGATGCTTCAGTAGAGTCACTTTCCGGCTTGCGCATGTTACCGTGACAGCCATGTTTAAATGGGGGAAACTATTTAAAACCCAGCGCCAAAGTACACAAAGTCCGGTGGGGGCGGCCTACTGATATCGCTTGACAGGATGTATGACACGTCGACACGTCGTAGCCTCGAGCCACCACCATGCCAGAATCCACCCCACTCCCAACCAGCAACGACGGGGAAAAGACCGAGAACGATAGCATCGACAAGTGAGCCTTTCAACCTCTTCTCGTATGCTCTATGACTCAGGATACAGACTGATACGTGCACTGGATGCGGGATTCACCCAGCTGGGAGAGCAGAGCAAGGAGCAGTCAGACAGGTATGTCGGTCTTTGGCTCCGGTATATAATGACTAGATAGGAACACACTTTGACAGGTGAGCCTTGGTCTCTCCTTATCTGCACTACTCACAACGATACAGATTGATACATGCGGTAAATGTAGGCTTCACCCAACTGGGAGAACAGAATAGGGAACAGACAGACAGGTATGTCTGGCATTGGTCTTCAGAAACCTTGAATAAACTGGCACAGACTACGGATGGCTATTGATGCACAAACTCCGCTACCACCTGCATCCGAGAGTACTTCAAAGCAGAAGAAGGAAGAAACAGTCAAGTATGTTGCTAAATTGAATGTCTGAACAGCTTCACAACTGGGTGTAGCCACCAGGAAGATATTAATACCCAGCACATGGGCGCCGACACCGAGACCAAATTCTGGACTTTGTACAAGAAGCTCATTGATGAACATGACAAGGAGTTCTTGGAGAATTACAGTGCAGATCTGGAGAATTCACTCATTTTTGTTTGTCCAATCTCTAGCTTCCCATGTCTGATCTAATCTTTTTCACACCAGGCTGGTCTTTTCTCAGCGGTCACCTCTGCCTTCATTATTCAGATACAGCCCGAAATTCAACCAATGGGGACATCCTACCATGTTCTTGTCGCTCAGTGCTTGCTCTACTGCAGCCTAGGCATGGCCCTCCTGGCTTCATTACTCACTGTCCTAGGAAAACAATGGCTCATGCATTACTCAACTGTGGGCGAGAGGGGTACACTCAAAGCACGTTGCCTTGAGCGTCAATGCAAACTCGATGGCCTTCACACATGGAAGTTTGAGGTTGTCATGCAGACCTTTCCCCTCCTCTTGCAGGTCGCATTGCTTCTCTTTTCAACAGCCCTCTGCATATATCTCTGGAACATTCATATTGCCCTTGCAATCATAGTACTTTCTTTGACAGCAGTTGGATTCATTGCCTACATTGTCTTGCTTGCCTCTGCCGCTGTTTCCAAGGACTCACCCTACCAAACTGCTCTTACACCTCTGGTCACCTTGTTGGTAGAAATTGCTAAACTGCTTGGGCTTTTGACCCTATTACTTTTTGACTATCTGGGTACATCTTGGCGCATGAATCACATATCTCGGCCCATATATAACCTGGCTCGTTCATTCTTCTCCCTCTTCTCCATCTCTTCCTCCTCCGATGAAGATCCCTTGTTCAATACTACATATGAGCCATCACCTGAGGTCCCCGCTGTATCATGGGTATTGAAGACCTCAACCGATCCCTATACTTTTAACACAGCAGTTGAAATGGTCCCAGAGCTGAAATGGCCAGTCACTCAGGATGGCCAATTGGGGTACATTCTGTATTTCAAATTCTTGGAATGCTTCAGTGATCGGGGTTTTGGATACAGCTATGTGCCAGTCGGGATGTTGCATAGAGTGATCTCCCTAGGAAGAGCTTGTTGCATCTTGCGTGAGGACCAATCTCTAAAGATAAATTTGGAGCACTTCAGCTCTAATGGGGTCCCTGAACTGGAGCATGTGTTTCATATCCTAGAACGTCGACCCAATTTGGGGTTGAACTCTGAAGGAACAGTCACCTCACAATGGGCATTGCATGCCATTCCATTGATCTGGTATGATGATGATCATGCCAAGGAGAAGGCACTACAATATTTCCTTAACCAATTCCATGATAACATACCAAATCTGGATACTCAAAGCTTCACCAACTACCTGTTTTGCGTAAACAACTTTCTCTTTACTATGCACAGATGTGACATGCTTCAGATTGATAAGAGGTATGTTCAGCTAGAAACATTGGTTTAAAGCCTGATTTTTTCCTAGTAAAATCCAGCACATGCTTTTTGAAAATCTTTTCTGGGAACTGGCTTCAAGCCTTCAACATGCTCGAGTCACTATGGATGTCGCCGCGGCTATAATAGAGACCACTGGTCGGTTAGCAAGCAACTCAACAAATTATCTGTGGTCCAACGACTGCTATCATCCTCGACGACTACACATCATCTATGAATTTTGTCGCAGACTTCCTCAACGGGATGGCTGGATTGATGTTGTGTTGGCAACAGGACTCCTTACAGGAGCATATTTTAACCCTTACAGTTACCTTCGTCTGGACAGTTGTGATACCGGCTGGATATATGAAGCACTGGAGAGCATCATTATCTCTACAGAGGATCCAAGCAAGTGGGGCAGCAAAGTTCTAAATGGGGTCGGAGGTCTATTTACTGCCCTCCTTTATTATGATCTTCCTGCTCAAAAGAAACACTTGGATCTCATGCTCACAGCAATCTCCAGGCCTGGTGATATTTCCAAAAACGCTGTCATCCTGCTATTACGATATTACAAAGAGGACTTGTCTGAGGTGGACTCAATTCCAAGCCAGCCCTCTGAGGGGTCCAGTCGGTCCAGGTGGTCCCGCTCTGCGCGATCCACAAGCACCTGGCACCCTTCTGAGCAGTCCACAGAGGACTGGTTTAAGTTGGACCCAATCCTGAGGCAGCCCTATATGTGGTCTTCTGTTACACGTGTTGTCCTGGACGTGAATGAAGGTTATTTAAGCAATGCATATATTCACAAAGGCCATGAACTTGCAAGTATACCCCACTGGCAACCATACATCAATAAGGAATCTGCGTCCTGGATCCTCATATATTTCCGAGGTGCATCGTGGCATCGGGCAAAGGAATACACCACCGTCCTCTCTAACATTGAGAGGCCGGACACTGGTGAATACAACTTCATTGACAATGGTGAAAAGGCATTGGGTATCTCCTATGCTACCTTGAACAAAGTCTGGATGAACTTTGATTTCAATGGTCCGGAAAGCCTGGTGAACACCATGCCATGGTTGTATTGCATCAGCTCGGTGCTACTACGGACCCAGTATAAATGGGGGGACGGGTACTATAACCAAATAAACATCACCATCGGCTTCACCGTGGCTTTCTCTGAAAATCTCTACAATTCTCTTATGAACGCTGCCCAAAGGGCCAGAGAGAGCATCACAGAGAATAATATCGCAGAGAAGCAGGAAGCATTGCAAGATATCGCCAGTATCCTGGAGGGTATAGCCAGCAAAATGCCGATGCCAGCTGCGAATCTGGAGCGAGAGGAGGACTATTGGGAAGCCTTGCGACAGGAGTTTGATCAAAAGATCAATACATTGAAGGAATCTTTGAAGACCATCCCATCTGCCTCTGTGGAAACATAAGTGTAGTATTTCTCTGTGTCTATTTTTCGTTGACATCGAGACTACTGTATTCATGTGTTTCCGAGAGGCAATTTGCAAATATTAATTATTTTCATGTGTACCCCAGTGAGCTTGGTGTCAGTGGAATTGCTAGAGTAAGGCCAAGGTGAGATGTTTCAGTTCTTGATAACAGTGGAACATGATTTTAGGTCCATCTGTAAGAAATGAAATATTGGAGGCTGCCGTGTGTTTCAGGTTTCGCTTGCGATTGAGTGCAACGGTGCCCAAGCCATGAACCCACTTGCATATGGAACACCATACACATAATTCAACCAGGAATTTCGTTCTTCCCAGACTACATATCCAGGAAGAAACAAAAAAGGATGTGAGAGCGTCATGCGGACGCGGGGAGTCGAACCCTGTCCAACTGCGGGTAACATGGTCTATTGATATTGATGGTGGCAGTGCGCCGTACACAACGTCCGCTCGAGTTCCACCCCTCAGCTTATCCAGGCATTTCGATCCATAGATTCAACCATGAAACCCAAAAGAAGAAAATTCAACAGAGCCAAGGTTTCAGAAAGAATCCAAGTGCGAGTTCCTTCCAGCCCTTCAGTCTTGAATCCATCCAAGCATTCGAGTCATGCAATCCCCAGGCCTCCACGTGGCCAAAGAGGAAAAAAAGACTTAGATTGACAAAACGCATATGCGGACGCGAGGAGTCGAACCCCGTTCAACTTCCGTATTCGCTGTGTCAGTCAATCATTCGCAGCCATGCGCCGTCCACCACGTCCACTTGAATAGCTTAGAATGCACCCAGTCGAATCTCCGCTTGCCAAGTTGCATGCTCTTGGCGCCAAATGGCAAATGCGTTTTGAATGATATATAATATTCCACTCGAATGCAACGTGATGTAGAGCTCGTGAACGTCGTGTACTCGTAAGGATATCGTGAGCTGTGACAAATGCAATGATGTCTGAGCGGTTGCGGCTCGCGCGCCGAGGACACTGCTAAACGGATGGGAGGTGTGTGAACGGCGCGCGCCAGGAGGAGCCCTGGGAGAGAATGGTCTGTGGCGTCTTCTTCCTCTGATTCAGATGTGGGATCGACAGAGGGAGATGACGAGGAAGGGGAGGTCAGGGTCGGGTACGATGCGTATGAACGTGCTGAGGTTCGGAATACCCGGAATTGGACAAGTCAGACGAGGAGTAGGGCGCTCCAAGTAGGACAGTGTCGGCGTAGGGCATGCAGACTCTGCGAGGCCTGAGCCGAGGTCGAGTGTATACTCGTACCCATCGTATTCGAATAAAGATGAGGATGTGGCATCCTCAAAGTAATGTGGCGCCTCATCCGGGATCGCAGCTAGGAGACGGGGTGAGTAACGGGCGCAGCATCCTCGTGCGATGGGAGTTGGAACTCACCTCTGATTTTGCTGGATGGCCATATAGATCGGTGCAGACAATTACGCTGCAGGGATGAAGGCGAACAAAACAGAGAGGACAACGACAAAAGGGTGTGACGGGCAGGTGCCATGTGATTCCCGGCCGGCTTCTCGAATTCTATATTCGGACGAGGGTTTTGACGGGCAAGTGCTGAAGAATTGCAAGTCGCCGCGTGAATGAATAATGTTGGTGGCGGAGAGGAGAAGCCATGTTTAGTAGCCTTGAGTAGCCATATCGTCGAAATATCCGGACCAGGTATGGCATCAATGGAGGAAATTCAACCACAGTAAACTTTGCAGTTGAGGAGGATTCGGAAACAGAAAAAGAGAAACCAATCACAATTGATGATGATACTGACCCAGGAAAATGGACCTGGCCCATCAACCGCGATGATGTCGCCAGGCCAGTTCACTAGTATGGGACGAAGAAGAAGATCCGATCAAACTTTCTGCCGTTCAACATGGACAAAACACATCAACACAATACAACAGCTCTTTGTTTATCACCACCACCATGCCCATTCCAGCGACTTCAACGTGGAACCTGGCCCAATTCCTCGCGGCGATGCCGGGCTGGAGTGAACGAGATTTTCAAATGTTCAGAGTATGTTTCCATCGCGACCATTGCATTCATCGAGATTAATAACAATAGGACCATGTTGCAGCCCAAGCAGCCGCACACCAACTGGACACGTACGCACACGCCCGCGCACAGGACCCAGTGAAATGGAAAGCACTTGTTAACGATGTACGTCCTCCCTCCGCTGCGTTTCAGTTGCAACAAACTCACTCCAGTCCCCAGTGTGTACAAAAGTTTCCGGCCTTAGCCGATTTTGAACGACACTGGCCCGTAGAGGCTTACTTCTCCAAATACGCCGCCCGCCGCCAATACAACCGTACTGCACAGGCCAAATCAAGCGCTGCTCGGTCGAAGGATGCCACAGGCAGCACGCAGCGGTCGCGGGCTCAGAAACGAAAAGAGCGGGAGTCCGATAGTAAGGAAAACGAACAGGTGTGTCTTTGATATCGAGTATATCTTTGGTCATACTCGTACTCCCGTAGACCCCACCGAACGCCAAGCAGCCTGCCGCGCAAAAGACCAGCACATCGCAGAATGCGCATACAGAGGCACCGGCCTCGCAGTGCACATCTCAGAACGCGCCAATACGCGCACCTACGCAGCCCGAGGCAAGATATACACCACCGGTCTCCAAACACATTTCAGGAACGTCCCCGGCGACGCGAAAGGACGTAGGTGGCTATTGCACGCGTCGCAATACATGGGCTGACAAGTGGAACAAGTCTGTTACCTTTTCCGCAAGCCAAATGAGTGGCATCGCGTCTACGCCCTCCTCGTCGGCGCCACTTCCAAACAACAGCGCCTCTCGTTCCTCTCAAGCCGCGTTTTCCGTTCTCTCAAGCCAGCCAAGCCGCAGCACGTCTGCGCCCTCCTTGTCGTTCCACTTCCACACCAAGACTATCGCTCCTCGCCCTTCGCAGGCCGCAGCGAAAACCAAACACCGCGCCTTCTGGGGTCCCTGCATATTCTGCGGCTTCCAACCCGCGCCGATCCCTGCTGAAGAAACGGCGGAGCTGCAGCGCTTCTTCAGGGGACGGGATGATCTGCGCGAAGTCTTCTCGGCCGTCGGCGTCGTCACCGACCGCCACTTCCGCGCGTTCATAAGCCTGGGCGAGAGGAAGCGCGAGGCGTTCCTGGGGAGCGTCACGCCCGCGTACTTCACGTATGTCGAGAAGGTTGAAGTGGCGATTATGTTGGAGGCGCACGACAAACGCTTGAAGGGTATTGGTGATAGTACTAGAGAGGAGTTTGGACAGATGGAATGCGAACGGCCGGCGAAGGTGCAGGTTACGGAGATCCCGCGCCCGCCGGGAGGGCTGGAGAACCTATTTTCGAACCATCTCTGCAAGTATACCTATGTCAAGAAACACATGCGCGTATCGGATGACGAGTACTTTGACCTTGTTGTAAGTATTTGCTCACATATATGCCCCTGCTCACCCATGCTTGTAGGAATATATCGAGAGCAAGATCCCGTCGTTCCTCGACAGTGTGTACAGCTCGATGGAAGAGCAAGACGAGGCCCAGATTGAAGCGCTCGTTAAATCGGTGTGTGATTTGTTGGCCCTGCGATCCGTGTTGTTGACGGAAGTGGCACTGGCAGGTTTGTGAAGATAAACCATCGATGAGGCGATACGAGGATTGTTGGCCGGTCCGCATGCATATCAAGCGCTTCCTGAGCGCGCGCGCTGCAGGCCTGCCGGGGACGCAACGCACCGCACCTGTAAGCCCAGTCGGTTATGATTTTTAAGTTTCTAGCTTATGTATCTCAGCCCACCCATGAATGCCAACGTCAGCGTATGCACCCGGTCGACAAGGTGCCTTCGGCGGTGGTTGCAGTGTTGGCGGACTACGGGATGGAGGAGCTTGGGCCTGCGTTTCTGTTTCTGGGCATCCACACGGACGACAAGTCTACCGATATTTTCACGTCGCAGAACGCGAAGACCCGGCTCCTGACCGACCTTCCGCGGATTGGGGGCTCACTTTTCCAGATGACGATGATGAAGCACATTATTACGGGGATTTGATTGTGGGTACATGTACATCTACATATGCGTTACGAATATAAACTGTCCATCCTTCGTCACCCCTCGTTGAGTGCAATCCGACGCATCTCCTCCAGCTCGGGCCAGTCCGGAAGCCCGAACAGATGTGGAAGATCGTCCCAGAACTGCTGCTTCGCACTCTTATGCCGCTCCTTCATCTCGTCTAAACACGTCCCGCATAACCCTGAGCTCTCTATGTCCGCCCAGTACTCGTCGTACAGGGCTTCGAGCGGGCGGCGCATAGACCACCCAACCTCACCCACATATTCCAGTCGCACAGCATTGCACTGCGTCCAGTCGGCGCAGTCTGAGTACTGCGTCTTCCCCGGAAAGTAGAACGCGATGATCTTGGGGAAAAGCTGGATCTGCGCCGAGTGGCCGATGATGCACGTCATGCGCTGTACCTCACCCAGCGTGTCCCACGGCTCGCCGGCCGTGATGATCGTCTGGATCTCGCAGTCGCACAGGTCGTAGTACGCGACGGGGAGCAGCCACAGCGCGGCGACCTCGACAGCGACCTTGATCGTGACGAGGTTGTAGAGCGTCGTTTCGAGCGGCTGCGCGAATTCGACGCTGTTCTCGCCCAGCTTTGACTCGCGTTCGGAGAGGCGGGTGTGGTAGAGCGTGCCGAGGTGCTTGAGGGCACGCCGGCGCAGAAACGGGACATCGTATTTGTGGGAAAGGCGGAGGATGCCGACGATATCTTCGAATTTGGTCAGTGCAGGAGGGGGCATGAAGAAGCTGGAAGGGTGTCAGCTCTTCGACGCGATTTCCGTCACCTGAACGCACTCCGAGTCAAAGATCGCCTTTAGGAAGACCTCCATCTCCGCTGGGTCGTCGTAGAGGTCCACCACCGGGAATCCGTCCATGGTTTCCATGTCCAGGGAGGGCGGCTGAGGGAAAGTGAACATATCCGCGAATACAGACGACTTTTCTTTCAGGATCGCCACGAAGACACGGAAGATGCGCGGCTGTGCGCGGAGGACCACGACGTCTGGAGAGAACCACAGTTTGTCGGCCTTTTGGAGGTCCGCAGCTTCAACTGCGCTGGCCATCGTTGAACAAGGTTATTCGGCCTTCTGCACAGCGAAGACGGAGGAACTGGAGGAAAGAGGATGGGAGAAGACAAGAACAAGGAGCAACACGTGACCCCGCCGCAGCTGTGACACTGACAGCTGACAGCCAACTGACAGCACTGATTAGATTGAAGTGGCGGTGTGATAAAAATCAAACAAACACAGCATTCAACGTTCAATTGTGGCGGCGATGCATTCCTCAACTGAACATCAACGATGAAATAAAGAATAGCAATGTGATTAAAGGAATGTCGATAGATAAGTTAAAAGGTCTGTAAGAACAAGGCACAGTGCACGGTCAAACATTCTCCACGTCCTTCACCTTAATCCACAGCCCGTCCTGCATAGCATCATCATTAACGACGTGCAAATCAATAAATGCTCGCTTACCGTAATCGACATCGACAGGTACAGCTTGGGCCGGAACTTCTTGATCGCCTTGCGTCCTGTGTAGCCTTCCACTCGGGAAGCTGCCGCCCCTCCGGTGAGAATGTGTGCGTCCTCGTCCAGGGAGAAGGACGAGAATGCTCGGAAGAGGCGTATGATCATGAAGGACATTTCGTTGTACGCGAACTATTTTATGGGAATGTTGTTATTATTTATTTTTCGTGGATTGAATAACGAAGAACATGCCTGTTGACCCAAATAAATTCGGAGGCCCGCGTTGAACCTGTTTGTAGGTGTTTGTTCGTGGTTCGTGTTCCTCTCTAAGTCTCTTCCAACTTCCGGAGTGTCTAGCGCCCAGCATTTCTCACTCCTGCAGCGCATTTTATCTCGCGCACGCATAACTATTTGTGCCCACCCGGCGACTTTCTCCCCGCTTCGCGATATCGTCTCGCAGGGTTGGCGTTTTCATTAGTATTACATACCCATCTCTGCGGGCAACTTTGTGCGCAACCCAATATTCGCGGTATGTTTTGGCAGGCGAGGTACGCAGCACAACCACATAAGTGGTACCGCTGAGCCCTAATCCCTATTTCTCTCTGCGATGGTAGTCCTTGAATACAGGCGTCCCGTATACGTCTGCATTCTCCATTCCGTAGTGATGCAAATGCAGTGCCGTGGGATTCAGAGCATACTAGTAGCGAACGTGTCCGCACCCTCCGTCCGTTAATTTATGTCCGCAGATAGACGTCGGGCACCCGACCGATTGACACGGTGCGCATTCTCCAATGTTCCATCTTCCTGCGTTCCTGACACCCTCTCATCAGTGCAGGCCATACCCACAGACCTGCTGCGTCTCGCTTCTGGGCCTCTATCCGCGCACTACGTGTTCCCTTTCCCAGAACCCGTTTCCATTAAGTGCTACTCTTCATCTGCGCCGACACCTCCCGCATGGAGGTTACATCTGGGTCTTTTTCTTATGTGCTTCTCTCTATCTGCCGTCCTGCATTGACCTGCCTTATCTTAGGCGTCCTCGATTCGTGCATTACCTGGTGTGTCCCTCTCCAATTTTTACCGTGGTCTATTTTTCTAATCGAGCGGTCTCTTTCAGACTTTCCTCAAACGACCCGCTGCCGCCGATTCCCGGTCTGTTTTCTGACCCTGTGTAGAGATAACGAGCAGTGCTATCGTGGAGAATCTGAAGACCTCGCCCACGCAAATTGGATCGGCTTCCCTTCGGCGAGCTCATCTGTATCCTCAAAAATCTGTCTCCCCCTGCCCTCTGGTTTGAAGCTCGCCCTCCCCTAGATCTCATAGTCATCCTGAATGCGACGTCTTCATATGAGCGATGAATCTATCACTTTGCACCCCACCGACACGCGTGCCTAGGGTATATGCGCTGCGTGTGAGTCGCTGCGCATTATCAGCTAGGTACGCTGTTTCACTCGGTCTTTTTCTCTTCTCTGAACATCGTGCAGGGCCTGAATGAAATTCCTCAGGCGCGGTCAAGATCGACGACCACAAGCTTGACCCAACGCGTCCATGGAGAGCGATCCACCGCTCCAAGGTCCGTTGGTGGTTCCGCTCGTCGCGGTCCAGTTCACTCACATGCATCCTCAGATCTTCAGTGAGGGCTCCAGTGTCCTGCCATTCACTGTGTTCCCACCCCATGTAGACAGAGGGTCCATCTACCCCCTGTAGACGAATGGTAGATGGAACCCTGCATCTACCTGTGTCCACACCATGTAGACGCAGTAAGTCTACATCAGTCTACATAGCTCTACATTCATTCACTCACCTACACCGACGTAGACGCACGTAGACCGATGTAGCCGCACGTAGCCGCTCGTAGGCGGATGTAGACACATGTACATGCACCTGAGTCAATTTGGGGATCTAGAATGAGCTGAGGAAACTCAAAGAGAATCAGGTTGAAGTGTGGCATTTCCCAAGATTTCACGAGATTTCGCAGCGGTTGATCATCATTGATGGCTGTGTTTCGCAACGGCGTTCAATGATGTCGCCTCAGACTGATGGGCTGATGGAAGCTTAAATTGCGGAGCTATTAATTTGAGTTTGGCGCTTACCGATGCACCTATGAAGCAGCGGGATGCCCAAAGAATGGTCATTTGAACTTACTTATTCAGTAGAACAGCAAGATGGGGGTAAATATGTGTCATGAAGTTGAGCGAGGTGGGTCTACATATGTCTACCGCGTAGACACAGGTAGACTTACGTAGCCGACGGGTAGACGGACCGTGTCTACGACATGTAGACAAACGGTAGCCAGACGTAGATCAAGCTCGCCACAGGTCCGGTGTACACATAGGTAGCCGGACGTAGCTGAAGGTCGCCGCATGTCGCCGCATGTAGAACTACGTAGACAGAGGTCGGTCTACGGGGGGTGGGAACGCAGTGATTGAGACGTACAGCGTGGTCAAGTCACCCAAGGGGCCTTATACCTCGTCTTGTCCGTCCAACCCTCCCTCGTGCACTGCTGATTAACCCTCTTTAGTGCCGGCTCTCGGTGTGAAGGTGCGGTCTGTCATCCATTGCTCGAGTCCAGAGTTTGCCAGACTCACAATAGAGGCAGTGGGCGCCGGGGATTGGCGGCGGCGGTGGTGGCAATCGCCGCGGCAACGGCGGAGGTGGGTGGCGGTAGTGGGTAGCGCAGTAGGGAGCGTGAGGAGCACCGTGGATGGAGGGGGCGTGGAAGAAGCACCCGGATCATGATTGATGCGGGACCAAACAAATAACCTCCGGTGACCCATTATGGTAGAAGTAAATTGTTGTGTATTAGGGGCTCGAAAGGGTAGCGTAACGGGGGTATAGGATAGCACAAGGGTAGCAAATAGGTAGCATGGGGAGGACATTGGGTGTAATGGGTAAACTAATGGAGTATCCCGTATCAGACGGCGCGGGACACGCCACAATTTGATGAAACGCGTAGCGGAGGGCCCGGAAGGCTAGGTAGCATATGGGCGGCGGGATAGGTGGCATGCAGACTTTAGCAAAGGAGCCTAACCGGTCGCCGAGATCGCCGAGACGTTGAACACTCCCTCGATCGAGTCGTTCAAAGTCGAGGTTGACGTTAATTTTTAATAATTGGCAGCCAATTGGAAAATCTGGCTTTTCCTGATGCATCTCGGGCTGTTATCGGATCGACGGCCGAAGCTTCAAGCCAGCATTTCGCTTTGCTCCTTGCTTTGCTCACCACTAGTCATTCGTATCTCTGGACAAACGAATTCTACGTGGTACATCCGCCTCACACTCCCAAAATATCATCCACCACACTCGAGTACGCAGCTATCGCCTGGCTGTACAGCGCCGGGCCCATGGAGGCCCTCGCTACGCCCAGAGCCTGAATCTCAGCTTTCTCGAGGAACCCTTCGCCTTGTCTCATGCTAACATTCAACATCCCCCCAAACTCGCTCACCAGCCTCGTAATCTCCTCCGATGAAACCCCTCTCCCACTCGGCCCACCCCAAACGAAGACCGTCGTCGCTCCCGCAGCGAGATACGCTTTGCCTCGCCGGATAACGGAGTCCATACCCGCTTCGGCTCCCTGGAAGAGCGCGTCGCTTCGAGCGTTGACGACAAAGTCAGGCACGCCACATTCCGCCGCGACCTTTTTGGCCAGCGCGACTCTGGCGGCGGCCTCGTCGACCGGCCAAAGAGCGTTCGTGATGCGGTCGAAATCCTCGATGTTGCAGCCCACAGCGCCGAGTTTGATAATCTGCTCAATCGCTCTCGCCAATTGATCCCCGTATCCGTCCTGCAGGTCGATCGTGACGGGCTTCTTCGGCGTCGCTTGGATCCCAGCTCTAATTATCCCTCGCACTCCAGCGAGATTGTCATCCAACGTCAAGTCGTCGTCGGTTGTGCTGTATACCATGGCGACGGCGTAGCTGGCGCTGGCGATGGCCTTGGCGCGGGGCTGAGCGGCAATGACACGCGCGCTGCCCCCGTCAAAGGCGTTGCATAGCATGAGAAGGTCTTTCGGATTGTGCATGGCGGCGAATTTCTGGGCGAGGGCATTTTGCTCTGCACGGTCCATGGTGTTGTCGATGTCTGGCTGTTGGAATGGAATGTGGTGAGACTGCAGACGCGTCTTTATGTCTCGCCGCGTGTCACGGTCAGCAGGTGATTACATACTACGTGCCTTTTTTTCTGACTCAGCCCCGCTCCAGCCGCCGTTCCTCGATGACAACACCCTAGGCCTTTTTTGCTTCGCGCATTATCAATCCATCTTCGTCAGCCCGCGCATCCCGAATCGAAGAGAGTCAGAAACGCCGGGATTGGCCGAATTTCGAGGTTCGTTCATCATCGAAGTGCCTGTATACAATCGGGTAGAGTCCAAATTTCTGCAGATTACTATGCTTAAGTTTCCAGTCTGATTCAAGGTGGTTTTGATAACCAGCTCGACTTGCGTGGTTTCCAAATATAACTACTTACCCTTGAATTTCGTAAACTCCACAGGATTCGATGCCGGACACACCAAACAAGGAAACATTTCCGAGCCAAAACCTCGGAGCCTTTCAGCTCACCTTTCAACGTAGGTCGAGATATTTCCTTGTTTGGTGTGGGAGTCAAACCTATGAAAGCCGAGGCGACCACTTGACCCAAGCACGTGTCCGTGTGTGAAAGGCGACGGACGACGCGGAGGCGCACGCACGTAAGTACGTGACTGCGACAGGCTGTGGTCCCACGGAGACTGAGGATATAAGGTTCCTTGGAATAGTGGCGACGGTCAACTCCTCCCAACTGCACAACATGCCTAGAATCCCGTACGTTTACCCTGCCGCTGGGGAGTCGGAGGTATGCGAGTATTCCGTTCTTCCCATGGTGCTTATATTGCGCTTTGCATTCATAGGTAGGAGATCGAATCCGTGCACGCCGTGGCGAGCAAGGCTTGCTTCCTATTGATGGTATGCTGTGAGTAGACGTCTCATGATGGTTTCAGGGTCGTTCGTCAAGGATGAATTTCTGATGAATCTTATGTAGATTGAACGCACCAGAAGTAGCGAGAGGGTATAACGAGCTTGTTGGTGCGATCAGAGGCAAGACAGGGATTGCGGATATGTTGAGAGAGCTGCTGGTGAGTCCTATGCTACACGCTAATTAATAATAGGGATGGGAACTGACTAGTAGGCTCGTGCTGCCTTCGGATGGATAGGCGTTACGTGTGCTCGCTCTGAACAACTGTCTTTACGAATGGAGTCCACGCCATTTTCGTCACTTCGTTACTTCGCGTAGCGTTGTGAATCTTCGTAACTTTGATGGGAATGTGTGAAAGTTCGTGAGTTTGGTGCTATTCTGTGAAAGCTCGTGAGTTTATATTCCGGGCTTGTTCAGCGGCAACTGTCCGGCACAGCACAGAGTGATGGGAATCAACAAGTTGCTGAAATGCCGGTTAGGTTTGGGTTAGCAGGTTAGTGGTTAGAGGTCTGGATTAGTTGGTTAGGAGTTAGTGGTTAGTGGTTAGAGGTTAGTGGTTAGTGGTTAGAGTTAGAGCTAGTGTTAGGATTAGGGATCTATATAAAAAAACACGCCCGGCTTGTGTGAAAGAACAGTGATGGCCGATCTTAGTCGAGGTGACGAGCTTTCCCAGCTATTTGCGGAAGTGACGAGCTTTCACGCTTTTCTATCAAAGTCACGACCTTTCTTGTTCCTAAGCGAAATAAGCGAAATAAGCGAAGTAACGAAGTGACGAAGGTGGCTACTACTCTTATGAATGGTATGTATGTCTGGACATTCCACTCTCACAACTAATTTAATTGCACACGTTCCTATTCTGAATCCGTCCTGCAACTTGTAGGAAAATTCACGAACCCCTCGGCCGCGCCGCAGGCCTCACTCCCGCGCAAATCTCCGCCATCTCCAATACCTCAACCACCATGAACGCAGCGGCCTCTCGTAGAGACGTCTTCCCTCCGCTCCTAGCCGCAGCGCTGGATTTCTGCGACGCCTCGAGCATTCACGTCAAAGTGCCGCAGAGCGTGTTTGATGGATTGAAGGAGCATCTGAGCGCGAAGGAGATGGTCGAGGTGAATGCGATTGTTGGGGTGTTTCATTTGATATCGAGGTTTTGTGTTGCGTTGGATGTGGCTGAGGTTGGGGAGGAAGACGTCCCTACTATAGAAGTTTAGTGCCTGGGTACTAGTCAGCTATTGCTTTTGGCGCTGGTTTATAATGCTGTTGTGAACTAGCTGGGAGAGTTCTCTAATCAGTGTGTGTGAACAACGGAGTTCGAATGGAAAGAGTGTATGTATTCGGAAAATAACTGCCCAATATTACAAGACCTTTTTCTCAAAGTAAAGGGCCATCTACAACTCGCCGACCGTAAGCGACCTTGGCTCGGCTTTGTGAAGCCAAGGCTGTGGCTTTCTGACTTTCTGGCTTCAAGCCAAGCCAAGCACATCACTACATCCCGTAGAGAAATTTCATGAACTCACGACGGCGCGGGAACAGGACGCTTATACCCGTTCGACTCCCGTCGAAACGACGGCCATTCCAGTCACAGGCACGATGAACAGCCCTATTCCTACCACCGAGCTCTCCACGCTCAGCTTAGCTCAGCTGCTCAAGGTGAAGGAATATGGTGTCCAGAATTGGTCCACGACGACGAGCACACCGTTGTGCACACTACTTGATTTTTTCCGCCGGTGATGCTCATTACCATCTCCCACTCATGTATGTATGAGAAATCTGGGCGTGTGGAAGGATGGGGCGTGGACTGTGGCCGCCTGTTGCGTGGTGTGTGTATTTCTCTCTTTCTCCCGGTGGTTATATGCCCGGTCCTACGCGCGTGCATGTACGCTTCTCCGAGTTGTGCCAGTGCGCGCGGTTTATTTACGCGCACGCACCCAGCCATGGGCGTACAAGTGGCCACTTCCTTTAACTTGCTGACGAAAGCCTTGAGTGATGGTATTTGCATATGCCTACTGTGTTTCGCATGCAAGTTACATCACTAGTCCCTGGAGCCCTCCTGAATTCAAATCCAAAATATTTTGTCTCAAATTTTCTTTTCATTCAATGATCACTACTTACAACGAGACAATAATATCCAAATCCACCTGGAAATTGTATTTCGAAATGTCACGACTAGCAACACGATAGAATCCATCGTTTCGTGGCCATTGGATCTGGACCTAAGTAGGGCCAGGCCCGCACCAGGAAGATGGGACAAGATGAACACACATACATTCAGGAAGGAGCCTTGAAGCTATCTTAAGCAAACAAGTCCTCCGCCTCCTTGACAGCCTGCTTCTTAGCGGTCTCAGTGAGCTCCTGAATACTAGAAGCACGAGGCTTGAAAACACGAGAGTTGAATTCTACGAGACGAAGGATTAACAGGTGTAACACCTAACAGAATCTGCATACCTCCAGTAATCCCGTTCTCATCCTTCTGAACAAACAGGATGCGACACGAGTCGGACCTAGCAATCAACTGGATACGGTAAAGCTGGTTGGAAGAGATCAGTTGCAATCAACATGTTACAAAGTGGTGAGGAAGAACCTTGAAGTGGGGGTGATCAATATCGGGGAAGCGAAGAACACCAATGTCGACCAGGGTCTTCTTATGGGACTCATTCTTGTAAATGAGAGCTGGGAAAGAGTTGACGGTGGCCCCGGTCTGGGTGAAAATGTTGGCCATGACCTTGATATCGATGGAGGTGCTCTTCAACACATCGTCGTCCTGGATGAGGTTGATGAACCAGGTCTCGACCTAGAAGCATGTCAAGTCACATCCAAAATGATAATTTGTTTTAGTTACCTCTCTGGCAATATTAGGGTCCGGCGAGCCGTCCAGCTTGAAAACATTGGTTTCCTCCTTCAAGAACTTGTCAGTGCGGGAGATCCCAGATGCCTCTGGCTCGAGGAGTGGATTCTCCATCATGATTTCAAGAACTCGCTCCCAGGAACGCTGCTGCACAGGGGCTTTGTCGAGAGTCCGCATGGTCCCAGCGATCATGATCTTGAGCTCGTTGTCTAAGTCCTTGACGCTGGTGCTGGTCAGCTCGCCGAACGACGGAGCGAGACTGAAATGAAGATAGTCATCGCGACTGGCATCCTTGACATCTATCTTAAGCAGGTGTTAATGTGCGAACGACAAATCCGAAACCAAACTATACCTTGGACCAGTCAAACTGCTTGACGATGTCAGAGGCTTGTTGAAGACTGCCAAAGATAGCGAGTGCAGTAGTAGCCATGATAAATTTTAGATGAGGGCTGAAAAAGTGCTGGGGGTGAGTAAGAGTAATTCTGGAAGGATGCTGATGAAAGTCGGTTGGGCAGAGGCCTTTTAAAGAGCCGGCCAGGAGATTGCGCCCCCGATGGCAGTGGTAACATTGACAGCAAATCGGACAACGTCGTTGTTCAAGCGAGCTGTCAATACTCTAATCCGATTAACCACCACCATCGAATTATCGATGCCCTGATTACGGGGCTCCTGGAATACCGGGGGTGGTTGGATTTAAAATGCTGCTATACAGCATCCAATATTCAATGAGACCTGTCGTGAATCCTCTTTTAATGGCCGGTGTCGCGCACAGGGACACTGGGTCCATTAAAAGGAGCAAATGTCAGCAACGTTCGAGGATAATACGTGGGAACATGCCACAGAGCGTGAGACAGCTCGCGGCGTCTTTCTGCATATGTATGACTTGTGCTCAAAAGCTACGAGCGGGTTACGGATGTCGTGCGGGACGTCCCGGATGGCGTCGAGCGCAGTCGAGCGAGGAAATTTATCTCGAGAGGTCGGAGCCGGCGGTTGGAGCCGAACTTGACTTGATTTGACTTGTCGTACCTGGTTACAGACAGCTATGCGACACCGAACGTCTTGACATTAGTCATGATCGCGCGTCAGCTCTGCCTTCTTTCCCCTATCACGCATTACACCACGCATTGATATTTATTTGCCAGCCCCGTCGAATAAGACAATCTGCCTTGTTGTCCAGCTGCATCGAGGACATCTAAACATCACGTTGATGTTGCATTGATCCTGTCTTTAACTTCCTGGTGGCCCCGGGCGGGACTTCATCGAAATCAGACCTACTAATGGATCCTGCCCGTGAATGGCGCCCTTGAGGACTTGACCTATGTGGCTGAATCCTTGTTGAGTTGGTGTACGAATGAGATGGCATCTGCTTTACATCCACCCGATCAAAACAACATCATTAAGGCGCCCACAGCCGCATTGTTCACCGTGCTGCCTCATCCGTGTCATTGGAGCTCCCCGCGCGCAGAGCTATTGTACAACGCACGTGAGGGATGTGAGGTGCATAGTCCTGTACTAGGGCCGGCGCTGCGAGTCTTTGAGAAGCTACGAATTCATTTCTTGCGTTCTCAGATTCAATCCCTGGTCAATGCTGGCTATTCTTTTCACAGAGACTGGTATCATGCCCCATCTGGTATGGTCGCACAATTCTAGACTCTCCCTGTGGAGAGACTACGCTGTGACAACCGAGAATGGCTGTACGTCGAGCGGGAGTTGAGGCTGCTGTTTCTGTGCAGTCGAGGATGAGTGCCATGCATTTTTTTCCGGATTGCCGTGTATACCAGTGACGACAATAATTATTTTGTCTGGGCAGCCATGGTTGGCCAATCAAGCTATACCCACCCTTCAAGTCAATTTAGAGTGCACCACGTCCGAATCAGCGCTGTTGACCGACGGGCCATGAGAAATGGTTTCGGTGCTCCCATCGATCCTAATTTGAATTCCGTCGACCTGTGTGAGATTGAAGATGAATTGGCAAAGACTTTATAAAAACAAGTCAATTCACTATACTGGCGTGCGTAACAACAATCTTCTCGATGGAATCGCTGGTATTGATCGTGTCGTAATCGGTGCTAATGATTGGAGGAAGATGGTAAATGTCAGTGGAGAGATGCAGCAAAACCATGCACCCAACCCTTTTCAATGTCATTGAAAGCTAATTCCTGCCAACAAGAGGCAACTCGGTGATGGCGGTCCCGAAGGTCGTCGGCATTTGTAGTGGAAACTCGAAACACAGGGGGAAGGGGGGATCCAGCTGCTTGTATGCTGTGGATTCGATTCACGTCGTTCACGTCTTTTATCAGTCCCAGACTGTCGCAATGTTTGCGTGACAGGGGGTCTGGTGCCAATTGGATCCGTTGTAAGAACTACCATGGCCTAGCATGGAGCTACCGATACACAAAAATACAGGCAGACTGGATGTCCGCTGATGGAAAGGAGGATTGACGCTGCCGTTATTGGCCAGAGATTTTGCGTGTCGACATTTGGTTTGCCCCGGTTTGGAGGATGTACAAAGCCCGTTCGCCCTGTAGATTAAGGAGGCCGGTACATTTGACAACACAGATGAAATGTTTCTACGATGAGCCTTACGTCCTATGTCTAAGAGCGAAGCTGTCCGTCAGCCGCTTGTTGATTATACAATTTGAACAGCATAGCAGGACGGCACGGTCATACTCATGGCTGTGACTCCGGACCAGAAATACAAGCTCCTGTGATGTCGGTATCAAAACAATAATACTACAGTATCACACTCGCACATGTTGCTTCGTTGACATGCACGACTGGCCTCACTGCCCGATTTTTCTTGTGATTTCGTGCATGTTGCATTTTTCCTCCTTGATCATTCCAGGGTGGGTTTATTTCCTTTTTTTTCTATATCTATTTTTTGAAAAACTCAACAATAGACTGACATTCAACGGGAAGTTGACGTGGTGCTTAGATTTACCTGAATTGCCTCATCTCGCAACTTTGTTTTCCCGGTGCGCGACTCGGAGCTGCAACTTACGCAAAGATGACGGAAGGACAAGGTAGATGAAGGAGGAAGTTGGTGACGAATGGAGGAGATGAGAGGAAGGAAGTATGGGAGGATGAGGACGAACGTGCCCCTTCGCTGGCCCTGCGTGTAGTGTTGGGAAAGTTCAGTTCAGTTCGGTTCAGAGGCTTTTTTCCCGAACCCCGAACCTGAACTTCGGTTCAGGTTCAGAAATTTGCCGAACCTTGAACCTGAACTCGAGTTCAGGTTCGGTTCGAACCCTGATTTTGTCCCCGTCCAAAAATATCAAATTTTGAGAGAAGGAAAGCAAAAATCAGAACTGTGTGTATACCGGCCTTGTCATTTGCTCATCTCCCATGGTCATTCAGGCCATCCAGACCACTAGAATCATAATCCAGAGCAGCTGTCAATCACGTGTTGAGGCCTTATTCCAATCAAACATGTAATGTACAACACTCAACAGCTATTTGTACCCAATGTGCACTCGGAAATGGTTATACCATGTTATATCATCGAATTTGTGAGGTCATGGCGACTGAAAGGCACCCCAAGATGACTGAAATCACTCAGAAAAATGGTATTTCGGTTCGGGGTTCAGTTCAGTGCAGCAAAAAATATTTTGGCCCGAACCCCGAACCTGAACTTCGTGTTCAGTTCAGTTCGGTTCGAGTTCGAACCGAAAGTCTGAACCGAACTTTCCCATCACTACCTGCGCGCAGAGCACGCGGCAACGAGCGTCAAGTCGCTGCATGCGCCCGGAGTGCGTGCAGGTCCAGCTCGAAGTCCCGGCACGATTTTCGGAGTCTCGCCCATCATCACGGAAAGCGCTGCCTCCCGTCCAAGTCATCGACTGGGATCCGAGGCCGTACGAGCAGATCCCGTGCACCCATAGTCTGTAAGCCCGGGCGGTCCAGTGGGCGCGCAGACGAATGGACTGCTCGATGCTCACCACGCCCTCGCGTTGTGAGATACACATGCCCGCCTCGGGCCGCGCGAGCGATCGAGCACGACTCGGGGCCATATGAAGATGCCCTCCACACGAACGGAGACACCACGAGCGCATCTCGAGCCAAGGACGAGCACGCCCCAGACCGGAAAATGTTGGCACACCTGTACCCCTTCTTTGGAGTCTGAGTCTTTGCTCAGCGTGGACCTCTGGAAACCCATCCGCGAGCCCCTAGGTCCAATCTCACCAGCCCCGCGTTGCACGCCATACACGACCTGACCCGCATCGTGCAGCGCTGGAACGCGACGACGCATGCCCGTTCGGCGTATCATCTACGCCGCGGTCGAGAGGGATGTGCTCGCCGTGTGGCGTACGTCTTCCGATGACTCCCGATACGCACGATGTCGGGGGTGCGAGCGTATTCCGGCAAGAAGCACGCAAGGCGTGGGGGAGTGGGGGGCGGCGCTCAACGTGCATCAAGTAGCACGATACGGTATCACAATGCATGCGTTCGGGACGCGAGAGGATGCAGATGCGGATGGTGGGGAAACAGTGAAGGAAGGAAAGCGAAACACACCATGAAGCCTTCTGGGGGTGCAAGGTAGGCATCCCACTGGTAGGGTTCTCGCGCAGATAGGTCTTGATGGGGGGCGTGGGCGATCGTGCCGAAAATGGCGACGCAGGAAGAACGAGCGCACGGGAGCCGGGGGAGCCGTTGGAAGACACGCTCAGATCAGTGACTAGAAAAAATACAAGGCAAGAGTGGGGAATGCGACGGGGGTGAACCAGTTCCCAAGTGTCGCGCGACGCGTCGCAGTACACGTGCTGGAAATGAATCACGTGTCTGCCATAGCGACTTGGAGGGAGGCGAAGGCCGGGGCTTTTCCTAGCTCGGATCCGATGTAATTTGGTGGCGCCAATCTTGCGAGGTCGGGTGAGAAAGAATGGAAAGAAAGAGGCATATGGGCGCGAACTTTGGGCAGCGGTGAGTCGTGGAGGAGCAGCGAAGCCTTGTCTTTGGATTGCGAGCGGAGAACGGCGGGCAAAGGAGAGAAGCAGCATCGGTAGTTTACAGCTGTTTGCATATATAATGACACTCATCAAAAAAAATTGAATAAGATCAAATTTGATGTCCCATCTTGCCGTCGACGCCCAGCACCCAATTCTCAACGGATTCCGTTGATTCTGGGTGCATTCGAGAGGTCTTGATGATCCCTTTCTAGCCGTACCCTACCCGGCCCGTAATAGTCCAAATTTGGTATCCTTAAATTTTGCATCGAGTGATCCAAATGCTGACTTGGTTTCCCTCTTTCTCTATCAACTTTGCATCGATTTCGGGAAAATAGTTGGCGTCTGAAAGGCCTTTCCATGGCACAGGGTTATGTGCCATCAAAGAATGCTTCCCTTTCTAAATGGGTTCACCATGAGCCATTGTTTGAATAAATCGGTCAAGGGCCTGCAGAAGGGGCACCCGATGGCCGAGTCATTATTCTTCACAACAGGGATGATTGCCATGGTCCCAGGATTCTATCGAATTCTGACCTACTCAAATCAGTGCCAAACTCACAGAGAAATAAGCTGAACAAGATGTGGTTGAAAGTATTGAGTGCAAATTTGAGCAGACCAAATTTTCAGTATTACAGGTCGAGTGGGGTATGGCAAGAAAGCGCCCATTAAGAGCTCTCGAATGCACCTAAGGTCAACGGAATCCGTTGAGAATTGGGTGCTGGGCGTCGACGGCAAGATGGGACATCAAATTTGATCTTATTCAATTTTTTTTTGATGAGTGTCATTATATATGCAAACAGCTGTAATCCGACCGATCGGCTCCGAAACTCGTTTCTCACGGCTCGCGACTAGGTCCGAGACATCCTTGCTGCGCTCGTCTGGACCACAACTCTATTCACTCTTCTAGTCCTCGACTGCTTCGTAGTCTTTTGGTCCAATTTCCCTATCACCGAGTTCTCTCTTAGCTTAGCTGCTCAAAATAAAGGAATATTGAGTCCAGAATTGGTCCGCGATGACGAGCACACCCTTTGTGCGCAATACTTGGCTGTTTCCGCCGGTGATACCCATTACCATCTCCCACTCATTTATGCACGAGAAATCTGGCGTGTGGAAGGATGGGGCGTGGACTGTGGCTGCCTGTTGCGTGGTGTATGTATTTGTCTCTTTCTCCCGGTGGTTATGTTCCCGGTCCTACGCGCGCGCATATACGCTTCGAGTTGTACTAGCACGTGGTTTCTTTACGCGCACGCACCTAGCCATGGACGTGAGAGTAGCCACTTCCTTTACCTTGCTGACGAAAGCCTTGAGTGATGATATTTGCATATGCCTACTGTGTGTCGCCTGCAAGTTATATCACTAGTCCCTGAAGCCCTCGTGGTTTCGAATCCAAAATATTTCGTCTCAGATTTTCTTTTCATTCAAACACTGATCACTACAACGAAACAATAACATGAAAATTCACATATTTCGAAATGCCACGACTATCAACACGATAGAATCCCATCGTTTTGTGGCCATTGGAGCTGGACGTAGGTAGGGCCAGGTCAGCACCAGGAAGATGGGACAAGATGAACACACATACTTTCAGGATGGAGTCTTAGGCAAACAAGTCCTCCGCCTCCTTGACAGCCTGCTTCTTGACGCTCTCGGAGAGCTCGTGAATAATAGAAGCGCGAGGCTTGAAAATACGAGAGTTGAATTCTACGAGACGAAGGATTAACACGTGTAACACCTGACAGAGTTTACATACCTCCAGTAATCCCGTTCTCATCCTTCTGAACAAACAGGATGCGACGCGAGTCGGACCAAGCAATCAGCTTGATACGGTAGAGCTGATTGGAAGGGATCAGTTGCAATCAACATGTTACAAAGTGGTGAGGAAGAACCTTGAAGTGGGGGTGATCAATATCGGGGAAGCGAAGAACACCAATGTCGACCAGGGTCTTCTCATGGTACTCATTCTTGTAAATGACAGTCGGGAAAGAGTCGATGGTGGCCCCTGTCTGGGCGACGATGTTGGCCATGACCTTGATATCGATGGAGGTGCTCTTCAACACATCGTCATCCTGGATGAGGTTGATGAACCAGGTCTCGACCTAGAAGCATGTCAAGTCGCATCCAAAATGATAATTTGTTTTATTTACCTCTCTGACAATATTATGGTCCGGCGAACCGTCCACCTTGAAGACATTAGTTTCCTCCTTCACGAGCTTGTCAGCGCGGGAGATCCCAGAGGCCTCTGGCTCGAGGAGCGGATTCTGCATCATGATTTCGAGAACTTTCTCCCACGAACGCTGCTGGACAGAGACTTTGGCGAGAGCCCGCATGGTCGCAGCGATCATGATCTTGAGCTGGTCGTCTAGTTCTTTGATGCTATAACTGGTCAGCTCGCCGAACGATGGGGCGAGACTCAAGTGAAGATAGTCGTCGCGACTGGCATCCTTGACATCTATCTTAAGCAGGTGTTAATGTGCGAACGACAAATCCGAGACCAAACCATACCTTGGACCAGTCAAACTGCTTGACGAAGTCAGAGGCTTGTTGAAGACTGCCAAAGACAGCGAGTGCAGTAGCAGCCATGATAAATTTAGATGAGGGTTGAAAAAGTGCTGGGGGTGAGTAAGAGTAGTAATTCTGGAAGGATGCTGATTGAAAGTCGGTTGGGCAGAGGCCTTTTAAAGAATCTGAGAGAGCCGGTCACGAGATTGGGCACGATATGATCGTCAGTCAGAACTACGAATACGGCAAGAACACGCCAACTAGAACTATGCACCACCCGATGGCAGCGGGAACGGTAAATCGGACAAAGTCATTGTTCAAGCGAGCTGTCAATACTGTCGTTCACAAAGTCATCTTCTCCGCCTCAAGTCCCCATACTTTCAACGGAAAGGGGACAGCTTCTATCTAGCCTTTTAGTAGTGTGACATCTGTCGAGTAAATTTATCACAGCACTGTCAAAGTTCCAACACCAAACAACGACGTCGAATTGCGTCGGAGTGCAGACAACAGTCACAAATGCGATATCATTCACCATGAAGCCAGCAGGAGGACGGAGTGAAGAAGACAGGAAATCGGGTTAGTAAATTTCCAACTTTCTTCATGTTGGCATGTCAAGACATGGGACTCGGCCTTCCTGTGGCTGACGAGTCTCTTCGACTAGTTGCCTAAACCCCTTCATTATTACGTCGGGTCGCACATACCCTGCTCCCGTGCAGTCTTGACGTTCGAAGACAATAATCTACCCAGTAACGCCGAGTCATAGTTCGATTGGTCTAATGAGATTCCATCAATCCCGGTGATCTCCGGTACTGCCGGCGGCATTTCACTCTGCCGTTGATGCCGCATGCCCCCAACATAGGACTCCGCATTTTTTAGCACTTGAAGAGCAGGGACTGGTCTGGCGAAGGATCCCTTAACACAATGATTCATTAAACTACGTGTTCTATTTGAAAAATAGAGCCTCAAGGCACGGAAAATACAACAGCGTGAAAAACATCAGTTGAGCCTTGGTTGAACCTCTTCGCGATCAACGTCTTCACAACTCATTGAAAATTTCCACCGAAAAAATCCTAACGGACGACGAGAGCAAGTAGTTCAATCGGATGTCTACCAAAATATTATGACATCGTCATGTATTTATTGCCCGGGAGATCAGATTTCAAAACTCCGACCCGGTACCATTGAACGAACATAATCCTTCAAGTAACCGATTGCTGTGGGGCGGTGGAGTCAGCCAAGCGTTAGAGAACTATTTTATCATGAATTATGGACCCAGGCCTCTAATATCCAGCTCAGAGTCCCAACCAATGCGATCATTCCCAAGTCTCTTAGTCGGTCAAGGATGAAAAGAGGAAAGGAAAATTAGCAACAGTACAGAGGCTCATACAATAATTATAGATGATTAAGAAGAAGTTTCAAGTGGAAGCCGGCCAAGGAAAGGAAAGGGAGCATGTTCAGGGTCGGCGTCAAGTCGGCGTGCCGAGTCGGCAGAATCACTTGATTTCCTTTCGGGGAAATCTAATTAGACCAATCGAACGGTTCCTTCAGTAACGCCACATCGTTACGCCACCTTCCCAAATTTTGATGCGCTGACTAGGGGGGGAAAAACAATCCCGGCGAAACAAAGTTGCGGTAAATCGCCGCGCACCAACTTCCGGTTGAATGTCAGTCTATCGTTGAAGTTGTCAAAAAATAAAAGTACCCTGGAATGATCAAGGAAAAAATGCAACATGCCTAGAGAACTCCGAGAGTAGGTAAGACTGAAGTCCGGGAGTAGGGAACGCCGACACATGTCGTAATGTAACTACGTGGGGGGAGGGTGAATTTATTATACTTGCGTGGTCCACAACATGAACAACAAGTTTACTGAAGACAAACAGGTAGTAGTGTATGGGTGGTTAGCTGTACATAACGTGCAATGGTGCTTACCGGTATGAATTACGGGGGCAGGGATTCAGCTTGAAGTTGGTCGTTGATGTGCACCTCGAATTTGCGCTGATTTGCCTCATTTCCATTGCGAATGGATTGAGCCTCGACAATGATATTATGCTGAGGCTACATTTCGTCATCGTGACAAGCGGGGTCTGCTACCCTATCGGAAATAATATGGGTGTTGGCGAGCAATTTCCGCCTGCGGAGAAGGTCGTAACTTTTTCTGGGTCGCTAGCCCTGCACGCAATCCCCCACGTAAGCCTCGCAATTGCCCTTTAGATAGCAGCCACATCGACACTGTTCCAGCAGGTGGTGGCATCGGGGCCAAAAAGAGAAAGAAGAAGGCTCAGGAATCACCGCGTTCCGACCCATCCTAAACACAGCTAAGCAGAGGGCTGTGGTTAGGGCGACTACACAGACTATGGTTACGTCTGTGTAGGCCCAGCTAGGATGTGGTTAGCTCTGTGTAGGTCTGTCACACTGTGGAGGTATGCTTACCTCTGTTTATAGTGCTATAGCCCGAGGTCAATACACGGCGTTGTTCTCCAAGCCACTCTGGATTATTTTTCAACTTGCTCAAGTCGCTAACAGTTCGTGCTCACTGACACTTGATTGATTTACTGGTTGATAACACCGTTTGTGAGTGAAGGGGGATCTAAGTGAGTGCCGCCGCCTCGAGCCATGTTCCCAACCCTTGCAACCCTGGCGGCAGAAGAACGCCGGCTGCTATACGAAGTTTAAGTATGATATTCCCAAAATAGCTTACATTGCATCCCCATTGGATGAAATTATTGCTGAGACCGGCAGCACCGCGAGGACCGGGCTGAGGTATGTGTAGCTGGGTTTAGCTCAATTTCATATCGGTAAGCATCATTGTACCCTACTGGCTGCCGTATACATTACGACATGTGTCGGGACTCCCGGACTTCAGTCTTCTCTACTCTCGGAGTTATTTACTCCCGGAGTTGACAGAATATTCGGAGACAAACGGACTCTGATCATATAATTGCGTTGTGCTTACATTTGCTGGTATAATTAATCACTTCTTCCGCCCAAAATGGGTTCTCTGTAACCCCATCTCCGACCTCTCTCCACCTCATTTATTACTTGCCCTACTACTTCTACCCGTCCTCTTGATACCGTGCAGATAATTAGCATCGAAAGTTGGAATATCGATGGATCTTTTACCTTACGCATCAATTGCCCTCATAAGGATCTCGAACGTTACGACATTAATTTGCTCCAAGAGACGTACTTGCGTCTTCATCAGCATGATACTGTACGGCTGCCAGACGGCTACTCTATTCTATTTACAAGCCGGCGGCCCAAATCCTCATTTGAAAAATCTTGGGGCGGAGTTGCCGCTGTCTTTCATTCTTCTCTCAAAGCCAAACTCCGTGAAGACCTGTCGGGGCCAGACTTTATGGTTATTCAACTAGACAGACACCTTAGGAAGTAGCAGGGTTGATCTCGAAATCAACCCCGAGGTAGGACCTAGTAAAAGCTAGTAAATCAGGGAAGAGAACGCATGCAGTCAAGTGCCCGCCTCACATTCCAACCGTTTTCAAACGACTTAGCACCGAGTCGATTGGGGATGCATTGAGAATCCAGCATTCCCGCGCAAGGTTCGGCTTAACAAAGGGCCCCTACTTTGAACGTAGAACTCCTCGGCAATCGCTTCAAGGGGCACTGGGCCCGGACGGACAACGGTAGCCAAACGAAGGTCGTCGCCGATACCCACGGAAGTAACATACAAGTTCCCGCGGTACTCGCGAATACCTGACATATGCCGACGATGTCTTCAAATTTGGTCAGTGCAGGGGGGGGCATGAAGAAGCTGGAAGGGTGTCAGCTCTTCGACGCGATTCCCATCCCCCTGAACGCACTCCGAGTCAAAGATCGCCTTTAGGAAGACCTCCATCTCCACTGGGTTGTCGTACAGGTCGACCACGGGGAATACGTCCATGGTTTTCATGTCCAGAAAGGGTGGTTGAGGGAATGTGAAGATGTCCGCAAATACAGACGACTTTTCATTCAGGATCGTCACAAAGATACGGAAGATGCGCGGCTGTGCGCAGAGGCAGAGGACCACAACGTCTGGAGAGAACCACAGTTTATTGGCCTTGGGGAGGTCGGCAGCTTCAACTGCGCTGGCCATCTTGTTGAGTAAGGTGATTTCGCCTTCAGGACAGCGGAGACGGAGAACTAGGGGAGAGAGAGGATGGGGAACGAGAACAAGAAGCTGCAGTGACAGCACTGATTAGATTGCGGTGGCGGTGTGATAAAATCAAGCGAACAGAACTTGAAGCTCTCAATTATAGCGGCGACGCGTTCCTCGACGTCTTCAACTGAACATCAACGATTAAATAAAGAATAGCAATGTGGTTAAAGGAAAGGTAGATAAATTAAAGTCTGTGACAACAAGACGCAATGCACGGTCAAACATTCTCCGCGTCCTTCACCTTAATCCACAGCCCGTCCTGCATAGCATCGCGATTAACAGCACGTAAATGTATAAATGATCTCGCTTACCGTGGTCGACATCGACAGGTGCAGCTTCGGCCGGAACTTCTCGACTGCCTTGCGTCCCTGAGTGGCCTTCCACTCGGGAGGCGGGCGCCCCTCCGGTGAGAATGCGTCCTCATCGAGAGAGAAGGACGAGAATGCCTGGAGGAGGCGGATGATCATGAAGGACATTTCGTTGTACGCGAACTATTGTTTTGAGAATGTAGTGAGCATTTATTTTTCATGGATTGTATAACGGAGGACGTGCCTGTTGACCCAAGCAAATTCTGGGACCGGCGTTGAACCTACGAAGAGGGTCTGTTCAACGAGTATGAATGAAACAGGGATACGACAACGCACGGAAGGAACTGGAAGTTGTTTTTGAGGAGGTATGTCTTCAGCCTTTCATCGAGGAAGCGATCCGGGGAGAATTCCTCGGCTTCAAATAGATATTATGATCAGCAAGTTGAATGAGAAGCAAAGTGAACGCACCATCGGGACCCCAGAGGTCCTTCCGCCGGTGCATCATAAACACTGAATACGAGATTCTGCGATGAAAGACCCGAGTTAATAGCAGTTATTCCGCTGAGGAGGAGAAGCGCGGACTTGGAACCGGCAGGAAGATAGAGAGGCTTCTCGTTCGGGTGGGGCGACGGCCAGACAGTCGCGTTGATATTTTCTCTGGAGGGTTACGATTAGCATTCGAACCATCAGAAGTATAGAACAGCAGGGACCGGATATTGAAGGGGCTGCGCGGTTAATCAAGATCGGTGCGGTGAGGCGGAGGGACAGATACGCACACAGAGGGATACAGCCGCATCGTCTCTGCGATTCGATGATTAGGGTGCGGAGGAATATGGGCGGGATAGATATACGCACCATTGATGACTGCCCGGAGGTACTTCATGTCCCGGATATCGTCATACGTCGGCCTCCGCGTCGGCCCAACGTGCGCCAGGACCTCCTCGCGCGCGCGTGCGCAGACTTCGGGATACATAGTGAAGCTGAATGTACGCTGAGATTAAAAATCTGGGACAGATGTGCTGTGGAGAAGGACTGACAAGTAGACGACCACGGTCAATGTATGCATGGTCGTGTCTCTCCCGGCTGGTCATAAGGTGAGCTGAGTTTTTGAAAAGTCGATAACACGCCCAAAACGCACCGAGCAACATGTTCAACCTGCGAGTCGTCAGCAATAGCGCCGATAAAGGCTGGAAACGACTCACATTTCATCTTTGAGAATCTGAGGATCTGCGGGAAGAATTTGAGCATCCACAAGGTATCCATTCTGTCGCAGTATATGCGCACCCGAAGTCGTATTGAGCAAATCGTCGAGCAAACTCAGCCCCTCACCGTCCTCATCCGTCTTCTCCTTCGGTCCCGCCAGGCGCTTCTTCTCCATCGCCGCATGTATAATCGGGTCCAGATACTCGCTGATCGCCTTCATCGGCGCCGCCGTCCGGTCGGTAAAGATCTCGAACAGCGGCCAGATGCGCCCGAGGACCTCGCGCTCGGAGACGCGCACCATCGCCGCGCTGAATGCGTCGGTGAACTTGATCGCGGCCTGCGCTGCGGCCGAGGTCGACTGTGGCGGCGGGGAGGCGGCGTTGTGCGGGTACGGGAGGTTGGCTTTGAGGCTGTCGACGCACGAGTTGAACAGGAATTCGCTGGCGGAGTCCATGGCTGGTAGGATGTCAGAAACCAGCAACTTGTCGGGTCAGATACGCACTGAAACGGCCGACGAGGTCCTAGATAGAGATTAGCACGGAGTTGTGCAGTACCTTTGGACGAACCTGGAAGTCGACCGCATACCCAGCCTTCATGCGCTGCCTGAGAAGCGATATAACGTCGTCTGCGTGGCGGTCGAATATATCAAAGTGGCTTATTCGGTCGCGGCTGAAGAATGGCCGTGTCATCGAGCGGTGAAATTTCCACATCTCGCCTATAAATAGCAGCTCAAAAAACAAGCAACACACACAGATAAGCGACAAACCATCAGAATTAAACACGCCCGTCTTGTGTCTTGTCAGCTTTCTTTCGTTTATTTTGCCGCACTAAATCCACTCACTCCAAGAACGCTCTTCATGTTGTATTGGAACCGCGAGCCTAAGGAAGGTGAGACACATCAATAAATAATGGGAATACATCTACCCTTGACATAGTTGTTGAAATCCGTGGCGAGGACGAGCTTGATGTGCTCTGGATGCGTCGTGAGGTTCGTGTCCATCCACAGTACCTTGAAGTTGACTGTAGACCCGAGCTCTGCGACAGCCTCGTTCAACCCGTCCGCTGAGCCAAACGCGCATTAATAGCCATACATCTAGGGGAACGACATAAACGCACCGGGATAGCCAAACGCGCGGTTGAACCGCATGGTTTTTATGATGTCGACGCTGCCGATCGACTTGCCCTTCACCACCGGGATCAGGCGCGCGCCAAGTGCCGCAGCTGCGCGCCGGTTGCGCCAGTCTCGTAGGAGCAATCTGAAGCAAGTGTACAGCGGCAAACTAGCGACCGCCAGCGCGATGGAAGCCCATGTTGGAGGGGCGGGGCCGCCCAGTTGTCCGCATAACAGGGGGACGCTGAAGCCCACACCAAGTGGAATCGATAAAATGGGACTCGACCGAAAAAGAAAGGCGACGCCTGGGGTGACCATGGTGGAAGGAGAGAGAAAATCTGAACAGCTCCCGGTTAACAGTCTTCTGATACTCAGCGCATGCAGCACATGATTGGTTCTGTCGATCACAAAGCCCATCACGAACGCGGGTAATCTATACTGTATGAGGGTTTCCCCTGACGTCTCCCCGTCCTCATTAGTACCGTCGCGGTATACAACTTCTCTTCCTCCTCTTGCAGCTTGCAGTGACTCTGGTTGAACGAATAGTTGTGCGTACGCGCTGTCACGCTTCGCAAAATGGGAATCTCTGGCTGTTCCGACGGCCCCGATTCTCGTCGGGTGTCCACGCTTTTCCACATCTATGATCTAACAATGATCGACACAGTTGATGGGGTACGCACTCGTACGCACTCTGAGGGATTAGGCAATTAGTTAGCATCGAAAATTAACGACGAAACGCCCTCGGATTCAGGAATTAACGACCGTGAATGTGTTGGCGGAAAGTGAGTCTGTGGCATCGAAAATTTCAAATGCATGTATGTGATTACACGGATCTTCAGAGTACAATTGCAATTTGGCGTCCTTACAGGACTGTATGCGTGCTCTTTTTAACACCTACATAGAAGGAAATGATTAAAATGTGGACCGATATCGCGGGCATGTTAGGCTCACCATTATTCTGTCTTCGACCTCTCATCCACGTTGTCCGCACGCAGCCCCAGCCCAGCGAGGAACGCCATGCGCATGCTAGCGCCCGCATAGACGAATCCAACGCTACCCCACACCATCGCGTTCCAATCGCCCACGCGCCAGAAAACGTCCACGCCGAGCGGGGCCATGCTGATCAGATGCCCAAAATCGGCCACCAGGAGGCCAAACAGGAGACGGCGCCATGTTTTAAGCGAATTGGTGGATGAGAGGACCAGGTGCTCGTTTAGAGCGAAGAGAAGATAGAGGTTAGCCAGCTGGAGCAACACCATGCTGCTCTGAGTCGTCAACGACGGAGGCGTGAGCTGTCCCCCGGGGAGGCTGAGAAGGCTGAGATACTCCGCAGGTCGAAAAGCGGCATAGTATGCCCCCGCAAGCGCGGACACGGGCTCGATGTACAAGAAGAAAAGCCGATAGATGAGAGGAATATTTGACATGGTGGTGGGAAGTGAGAGTCTGACAGGGAGGCTTCATCAATAAATAAGTATAAACAAATTGCTTCCGTGGCCGAGCTTACTGTTTTTCGCTTCCTACCGCCATGAGCCTCTTGTCACCGAAATGGGGCCTCGGGCGTTCTCTCCTCGCTCTGGCACCCGTCCTCCTCGTCGCCCCTCTTATCGCGCTGAAGCAGCACTACTGTACGCCCTCTTCAAATTTTCAGATGCTGGACTGACCGTGGTGGACAATGCAGCGCTTCCAGAGCCACAGACCGCATTGTACGCTCAGTTTCTTGCTACGGGGACTCCACTGACTACCCCAGGACAGAACGAACGCGCTTACAAACCTACCCCAGATATCCGAGGCTCGGATCCTCGGTTTCGCAAAATACCTGTCCGAGGAGATCGGCTACAGGACCGTCGGCACGTATGAGCATGCGTTGGCGGATATATGGATGGTGGAGCAGGCCGAGGAGGCCAAGCGTAACTGCGAACGCGTCGTCAAAGAGAGCGGCCGCAAGCTGGAGTGCGAGGTGTGGAGGCAGCAGGGCAGCGGCACCCATCGGTTCGACATGATGAGCAAGCGGCTGTATAAGAGCTATCAAAGTACGTCTCACCCTCTCATGTCGTTTTTACGCGTCTTGAGCGATTTTCAGACCTCACGAACATCGTCGTCCGTATATCGGACGGTACTGCGGCCGGGAAGGAGCATGCGCTGCTGCTCAACTCCCATCTGGACAGCACATTGCCCAGCCCGGGCGCTGCGGACGATGCGATATCGGTCGGCATCATGCTCGACTGCATCAGAGTCCTCGTCGACACGCCGGGATGGTCTCCCGCTCATGCCGTTGTTTTCCGTACGTCCCGCATTCCGTCATCCCGTACTCGGATTCACATACATGCAGTGTTCAACCACGCCGAGGAATCTCTCCAGGACGGATCCCACCTGTTCTCGACACAACATCCGATTGCACATACGTGAGCTGCGCATTTCAGCTCTCGGATCGGACTTAAACGGGGAAACAGTGTTCGTGCCGTCATCAATCTCGAGGGTGTGTATAAATACTACGCGCGGCTCGTAACTCACGTTGCACAGCTGCGGGAACGACTGGCCGGGAACTATTGTTCCAGGCTACGTCTGAAGAGATGGTCGAAGCTTATTCGCATGTACCTAGGTACACATTCACTCTGCAATCCAGCCTTCTTGTAATAACTCTCAGCAGACCTTTTGGCACGATATTCGCCAACGACATATTCAACTCGGGCGTCCTGTTATCCGAGTATGTCTTTCATTGAACCATAGCTAAACATCTAATATTCTCCCCCAGTACCGACTTCCGCCAGTTCGAGGAATACCTGGACGTTCCTGGACTGGATGTGATTATTTGCTCAATAATACCCTCTCCCTCGAGAACGCGCTGACAGAGAGGTTCCTCGGTAGATCGCAATCGTCGGCAACAGTTACTTGTACCACATGCGCAAGGTGGACGATACAGAATTGCTCCCAACATCTAACTGACCTCACTGTCACTGTTAGGATCTCGTAGAGAACATTGAAGTCGGCGTCGCTCAGGTATACCCAACCACCTGATTACCATCCGTTGTAACTTAATCCTTAACCAGAACATGGGCGAGAACACACTCGCGCTCATCAGGCACCTCACCGCGCCGGGCTCGCCCATTCCTAAGCTCAAAGCTGGGTTCGAGCACAAGCGCATGCACATGGTGTACTTTGGGCTCCTCTCGCACTTCTTTATGTACAGGTTCTCCACGGCAAAGGTCATCTACGGCGCGCTGCTCGCGGCCTCGCTCGCGCTGACGCGGCCCGTGTGGCGCGCGCAGGGGCGCGGGGTGCTCGCGGTGGGGGGCGGTATTTTGGGATGTCTGCTCGCGCCGAACGTCGTTGCGCTGGGGATGCGCCACGGGCTGGGGAAGGGCATGAGCTGGTTTGCTGGGGGTCATTTCGCTGCGATACGCTTATATGGGCCCGCGACGTTGCTCGGTGCGGCTTGCATTGTTATCCGGTTTGTGATTATTTGGTTTACGCTATCCCAGGTGCACTTGCGTCGCAATTACTCGTGCCTGCGACGGACGAGAAGACAGTGTTTGCGGCGATCCTGCTGCTCCAATCGACGGCAGCGTTTGTGATCCAGCTGCTTAATGTTGGGTCGGCTGCGGCGTTTTTCATCTCGGCACTGCCGATCTTTGGCTCGCTGCTGCTTAATGATGTGGTCTTGACCACGCGTAAGGGCGAAATGTCGCTCTGGACGTACGCCGTGGGACAGTTCTTGCCGCTGCTGACCGGGACACTGATCATGGTGCCTACCGTTGAGGTCTTCGTTCCTCTTGTGAGCACCTCTGAACTCTTTTGTTTTCGGTGTGAAATGGCTCATTGGGGCATATTTTAGACTGGCCGGCTGGGAAATGTGCCCGCGGACAACATCGTCGGGACCCTTATTGCGATCCTCGGGTCGCAAGCTCTCCCACTGGTGATCCCGTTTGCCCATCGCTTCGGCCGGAAGGCCCTTCAAAGAGTCGTCATCGTGCTGAGCGTTCTTACGCTCGCGAATATGGCCATCTACGCGCGGAAGGACGTGTTCGACGAGATGCACCAGAAGCGGCTCTTTGTCCTGCATCTAGAGAATGTAGAATAAATTCCCTCCTACGATGTGAAGCTGACTGATGAGAGGATAGGTGACGACGCACGAGCACCACCTGCATATCGCCTCTGCGGACGGGGCGCCCGGGTTCCACGATCTCGTACAAGATATTGTGGACGAATTCGCGGGGGGTATGCGGACCGCGGTTGTCCCCGTTGTGATGGACGACCACAACTCGGACTGGGATTCGCTCTATCCGTTCTCTGCTGTATGTATTCCAACAACAATCTACGCGCACGCTTGCTAACTCATGCACGCAGTTCCTGTCCCCGTACAAAATCGCGCTCCCCATGGATCCAGGGCATACCTCGCAGTGGATAGCGCCCGACACGGGCTTCTCCTTGTCGACTGTTAACGAGGTGACGGACCTCGCGGCTGGCACGCGCAGCTTTACGCTCCGCGTGCACCATCCCGGGCTTATCTGGACGGGTAAGTCACTTTTTAACATTCTTTTCATTGCTTTCCGACTAAACGGCTACGCCTCAGTCATCGCGTTCGACGCGCACGTCCTCAAGTGGAATTTGGACAACAACCCCCCGGCCGAGCACGCGCGGCATCATGTGAAAGAGGCGTCGTATTATAAATCAGATATGTGGACGCTCGATCTCGTCGTGAAGCTCCCTCCGTCTGGGGACGGCGGGATCCCCTTTAATTTCATCGGCCTCCAGGAGAAGGCGATGTGGCCCGGGAAGAAGGCCGTGAAGGCCCAGGGCGGGCCTGCGATGGAGTTGTTCGAGAAGCTGGATGCTTGGTTGGAGGAGAAGACGGGTGGGACGGTGGACGCGGTGCTGCTGGGGTCTGTTGCCGGTACTGCCGTTGTTTGAGTAACATATGCACGTAGCCTAACTAATAATCAGTAATGCACTGCATGCATGAGGGTGGTATAATCACTAGTGGTGCTGACGGAGGTTAATTCGCGGTGTCGTCGCGGTTGATACTGAAGAGTGTTTCCCCGGCGTCGTCGATGAAGTAGTACGAGTCGCGCTCGAATTCCCGGATGTTTGTGACTCCGTGGGCAGAGATTGCGATCCCAAATAAGGTGATGCTCAAGGTGGATTTGGTGGTCGGGTGTCTGAGCGGAGGTACTGGAGTCCCAGACACTGCGACGATGCCGGCGAGGGAAACCAGAGCGGAGATGGGAGAAATGCGCATGGATAGAATCGTTTCCGCAGACCAGCTGCAGATGCGGAGAGGATCGTTCGGTGGCCAGCACGACAAACGGGGTGCGATTCTGTGTCGAGTACATTGTATTTAACTGGCGATGGATGTGCCTGTCGTAGCTAGGAGACTCCCTTGGGCAATGATTGGTAACAATAGTATTGGTCACAGTTCACAACAGACTGTGCAATGCGTCATGGATTTTGCAGAACACTATAGAATGGAACGACCTCGCAACTGGCTCTGGATGATTCCTTCCCGTTAATTCACTTGTTTCACGTTTATGGCGCATAGATTTCAGGTCAAAAGACAAACTGGAACCGAACTCTGGAAGAGAATTGACTGAGGCTGACATGCATGTAGCTCTCAAGTCCACCTCACGATGGCACCCTTCCACTGTCGCGATTGCATTTGTGCATAGGAGAGATGGGCGCGTACAGCTTATGTTGCATCAGCACAGTGCGTTTCCAGAGAAACAGACATGCGATGATGGCAGTCTAATTTTGACTTTCAGAACAGGAGCCGTTTCTATTTTTCTATGGGTACCGTGGGGATGTTAACTTCAAGGTTGAGACGAAAACGTTGGTTCATGATCATTGTTTGGTTCAAATAGAAATTGAAACTCCGATCCGGCGATCAGCGGTACCAAAACGATCACATGACGCTGCATGTTCAATGTCAGATGGGCGAATTGCGTGAAATTATCTCCTCTGGCCATTCTCCTGAGTAAATGCAGGTGCTCCGTGATGTTAAACTTTGGTCTTTGATTTTCTTTCGCTAGGCAGCACACATTCGGGAAAAAAAGATCCAAAATATGATTTCGCCCCAAATCAGGTGCTGATCTAGCCCGGATTTCAAGTCCTGATCTAGCCTGCCATAAAAAGTCCTGACTGAGCCCGACTTTTGACTGTCAACCAAGCTTCTCCAGAGCTGTTGACTGAGCCCAACCCCACTGCAAACTGAGCCTGAATCAGCCATCAACCGAGCCTGATTCCACCACTGGCCAAGCCCGACTTTCTACCACTGACAAAGCCCACCTTTTTAAACCTGATCTAGCCCGACTTTCAACTCCTGACTTAGTCCGACTTTTACATTTTCGAGTCCTGACCGAGCCCGGCTTTTCTGCTTTCTACTCCTTATCTAGCCTGCTCGCAGGTATGATCATCCCGACCAGTCTTTGCACTGAAAATCATTCTACCAGAATCAACCATATCAAGTCAATAGCTGCGACTGTGGACCCCATACATGTTTCGTCATGTCCCTCCTCAGCTTCCGGCAGCTCAACCACCTCACTCGCTTGAACCAAGTCGTTACTCTCCAGGCCGTTCAGAAATTCAGGTTTGTTATTTTTTGCAGAGCTGATGAAGGTTAAAACGGCGCCAATTGAGGGTGGGTAACGAAGAGCGCGGCAACAACTCAGACATACCAGTTGGAACTTTATGAGGACAATCTAGATCACATTGAAGCATCTAATGTGCTCAACAGACCCCGGCATCTGAAGTTTGGTCCGATGTGGAAGTTTTATCATGGTGACACTGCACAGTTTAAAGAATGGTGCCTGAAACAATTTCTGAAGAGCCCCTACACCGGACAAGCGGGTTGAATAATCCTATATAATATCTTCTAATTGAAACTGATTTGCAGTGAATCTCCATTGACTCCTCTTATTTCTTCTGACCTGATATCTCTGTTGCTTTGCCGAAGTGAGCGCACCAACAAGGCATAAAAGAAGATCATCTATGTAGTAGATAAAGCTAGCTGGGTTTAGAATAAAATTGTACTGTCCTAGAAAATAAAAATGAGAGTCGATCACTAGCGATCATGTAATTGTTAAATGATATACATAAGTAATAGTACACATTGCATTGGCCAGAAGTTGGAAAGAAAAAGTCGGGCTCAGTTAGGAGTTGGTAATATAAAAGTTGGGCTAAGTCAGCGGTTGAAAACTTGAAAGTCGGGCTCGGTCAGGAGTTGAAAAACCGAGCTACATCAGGAACTAAAAGGCGGGCTCGGTGCGTGGTTAAAAGTCAGGCTCGGTCAGTGGTTAGATTGGGCTTGGTTCACAGTAGAATTAGGCTCGATTAACAGTTGGGTGGGGCTCGGTTCACGGTTGGTAGCCGGGTTCGGTCAGCAGTCTTGGCGGGAGAAAAGTCGGGCTAGATCAGGACTTTTGATGTAGGCTCGGTCAGTAGATTTGGGGCGAAATCCTGTTTTGCAAAAAAGATCGATGAATTCAAGGTGCGGATCACACTACAAAGCAGGCGGAGACTATTGGACTTTCAAAACGATAAAGTTTGGCCGGCTGTACCAACTATAATTCGATCAGCAATATGGCGATGCCATTTTACAGGGAGACTGACCGACAGCAGAGCGAACGCTCGCGGTAGCAATCAGAGAGTATGAATACGGCGCCTTGGTGAAGTTTCCAACAGGAGCTACAGCGCGATGAGTGATGGCATATCCCGAGATAATATAATCTTACCGGTATTGGTTGCACCGCCATAGTCATTCCCGTTCGCCACAGCAAACCCAGCATCGGTGTCGTAGATTGCCTTAGTGGTGTTGGTCCAAACACTGTTTTCGACGAGAAGTTGGGCACCTTTTGAACAACGGGGATGCATAAAATGATGGGCGGTTAGAGGATAGATGCATACCATCACGCGTGTTGATTCCGTCGTTGTTGCTGTCAAAGACCGAGTTGAAGATGTGGCCGTGTCCGAATCGGAACGACGGGGTGCGAGAGTTCAGGTTGAACCTAGAATCGAGTTCGTCCATTGCACAATTACGGCGTGTTGAATAGCAGTACCAGTGGTTAAGAGCCATTGTTACAGTGATTGAGACATCCTGAGCTCCGTTGCTGTCAGAGTGCCCGATGAGGGAAGCCTTCCAGTGCGTGTTGAGGTAGCTGTTGGTTACAGTGATCCCCGTCACACCGTGGGTCCTACCATGGTTCATCGTGGTGAGCGATTTTTATGTCAACGCAGCAAAGTACGTACAGATCCAGCAGACCGTCGTAGAAGTCCTACGTCCGCAGGTAAATATTGGTTACCGCTCATATAGAAAAGCAAACCTTGTCGTGGTCTAAAATTCTATTAGTTGGAAACCTCCGATGCTTAGTGGATGCTCACCTCGGTCGGAGGAAAGGTCAACGTGATCGACCCATACTTGAGAAGATGCCTGAACGCCGATGGCATCCCCTGAGGATATTTTGAGACGAGCCAGAGAAATATGCAACTGTTAGGTGACTTTACCTGCAGACGCAAGAACTTTGGAAATTTTGACGTTGCGGATGATCACATTGGCCTTGATAATGAGGTGAAAACCTGCCGAAATATTTCTAAAGAATCAACTTGCCTCATTAAGCACTCGCAGGCCGACTCCGACAAGGGCTATATGGCAAAATAAGCCAACTTAAAGTCGCTGGGATCTATAGAAACCGACTCACACGATCCGGTTTTTCCGATGACCGTAGTATTGGATCCAATCTCCACGACAGCGTCACCAGTGATAGTTCCTGCAGGAGGACTGAGACACTTCTCAAGGATTAATGGTGGAGCTAACCTGAGATGAGCACAATCTTTTTCGCGTTTCCGGTTACGGCGGTGGTGACTGTTTTCTGGTTTAAGAATACATCCTCATAGAAGGACTCAGGACGTACGAGCAGCGAGGGTTGACACGGTCGTAGTGGGTCCACCTGAACCTCCGGTCGTTCTGAAAATGGAGTATAAGGGTGGAATCATCAACTCGAAGGTATATGTAACGCACCCTCCGTTCAAGGTTGCTGCGTGGCGGCGCAAAAAGAGATTGTGAATAACTAGGCAAGAAAGAAGGAGTGAAATAGTACCATAACCAACGGTGGCGACGTCGTTAACAGTGGCCCTCTTGACGACGCTGGCAGTAATCTAGCAGTGGGAGACGATGAGAGAGCAATCACGTTCAAATAGTATGGTAAACTTACCAGGAGGACATGGCATGCAGCCACGACGATGGTGAAGAAAGCAGACTTCATAGCAGTAGGATGGATGTGTAGGAGGAATCTGGAAGTGTGGTTCCCCCCACTGTAGATTTTATACTCCTCGAAAAAATCGCTAACCTAATAATATCATTTCGCACTCCATGCGAAAGGCTGGCTACCGGCGGGCCTCTGGAAAGCGCGGCCCACCAGCCTTCATCATGACAAAACGACATTCACTCCAAAGATCATGTTCCTCAAGTTTCTGGAATTAATCATATTCAACGCAAAAAACACATCGGTGAGCGCGCATGATCCAGAATTCAAGAATGCCCAAACATGGTGTCGTGATCTATTGCTCGATAAAATGCGGAGCAAGAGCCCCGTAACAAGCATTTTTCTGCCGATCTAATTAAAAAACACATCCGCTCGTCCTTGGAGGCAGCGGAACAAGCCAGAGAATTTCACGGACCGTGGACGACCAGCGGATCGGTACCATGACTTTTGGTATCGCTTTCGCGGATAAATGCGCCAATTCATAACTCCACATCTGCCGCCTAAGGCGACAGATGAACTGGAAGCAATCATTTCAACACTGCCGCTTTGCAGAGCGTCCGGCCCGGCCCCGTGTTACACCGAAAATAGTCATGTATATGCGACGAAAGGCTTGGCATGAGTTCCACCCGAGAAGGCACTTTGAGAGACATGAACAGAAGTGGAAGGACAGTCAGAATACAGCATGAGGGACAGAGGACGAGCAGCCTTCAAATGCAGAGAGAGAGTAGTCAGTCATGAGGCAGAAATGCTAAGCGTTTGAGAACAAGGAAAAATAAATGTATAGACTCACGGCAAATCACCACCGGGTCTTCTTCGTGAGGTCATCGGGAGCTGGGGATAAATGGCCATGATCCACTGAGTAGTGCTAATATTGTCAAGGAAAAAATTTGAATTCACACGCCCGGAGAAGTTGAACTCCATGTGCCCGGGGCCCGAGACTCGTACCGTTATTAACCTTGTCGTAACCATTCTGGTAGAAGCATTGTCGGCGCGGTATTTCAGTCCCAGCCAGGAGGCTCCGTCGTGCCCGTAGCTGCTCAGGACGTGTTTGCAATGCAGATGGTACTTTTCGATTCTGGGCACGGTCTGAGTCGAATAAATTGTATTGTGCTCAGACTCAGCAATGGGAGGGCACACACCGAGATGTTCAGGTCCTCAACTCGATTCACGCCCGTCGCTTAGGCCCTGCCAAGTCCAAGCCGGGCCGGGTTTCGTAGTACTCTGACCGCATGGGAAGATTGTGGTCCCTGTTGTGTCAACTGAAACTCCCAGAAATAGCGTTCGGGTAATCACCGGCGTAGAAATGCGAAGTGTAAGGTGTAAGCCAAAGTCGGGATCAGTGAGTGAAGAAGTTAAAATCACTAAGCTAAGATGGATCCAGAGGGAATATATATAATTTCAGAGCTGTAAACAACCGAGTTTGCCTAAATGCTGAACGGAATTAATACCAATCGGAAAATGCAACGATGGAGAACGTACTATTTCAATTGAATAAAAAAGAATAAATTGAACGCTACTTGTACTTGGCCAACGCCTCTTCCGCCTCCTTCAACATCCCGGCAATTGTCTCGAGGTATTCCTCTTCTGTATGCTTGGCCTCTGTTTGCCAACGTAGTCAAATACTGGGAAACCGCTTCCATTGCAATGATTTTTCTGGTTCGATAAGCCATCAAGAGCGCCATGAGATGTTTCTTGGCTCGTCCAGCGGTTTCCCCTCCCATCTCCTTGGTTCGTTCCCCGGATTCTGCCTCCAATACAGCTGATCCTTATGGGCAGGCAGGTGCCGGAACCCTAACGCGACATAGTAGGTTTGCACTGGTGGTCGCGGCAGCCCAGGGAGGCTCCGTCCAGAGAAAGGCGCGATCACGTCCGCCTTTGCGCCTCGGGCGAGCCGCAGCTGCACCACGACCAGCTGGCCTCTGCGCACCGCAAAGCCCACACTGGCCTATGGCCCCAATATTCGCCCCGTGGTCGAGTAGCATCTGTACGGTCTCCAAGTGCCCCATCTTGCAGGCGAAGTGGAGCGCGCTCTCGCTGAAGCCATCCCCATGTGTGGCGTCAATAAGCGCGTCGCGGTCTAGGAAGAGGTCCATCATCGCCAAGTCCTTGTTCATCGCCGCAAGATGGAGCGCCTAGAGCTCGTCCAGTTCCAAGGCGGCGGTCGTATCGGCCCCCGCGTCGAGGAGGAGTGAAACGATCTTCCGGCTCTCGGCTTTTGCGGCGACATGGAGGCATTTGGTTCAAGTATCCGTACCCATAGCCAGGGGGGTTTATGAGGTGCGGTGGCGAGAGGAATTTGGTTACGGTGTGAGGCCTCCCGGCCGCGACCTTTAGCAGCAGTTCTCTCCCGGGTCTGGGGGTGATCAACACCTCGAGTTCCGGTTGGAGGATCTGGTGCAGTCGGCGACAAGTGCAGACCAGTGCATTGAGAGAACCAGGCGAGAGCGCGATGAGTTCAGTTGGAAGCTCGTCGAAATATGGTGGATCAAGTCCGAGGCTTTCGTCCAGGACGAAAGCCTCGGACTTGACTCGGATGCTGTGCGGGAATCTGATGCAACGATTGAAGCCGATGTGAAGACAACGCAAAAACGACACACATCGCTCCCATTGAATGCTCAGTGCACGCTCTGCCTACCTGGAAAGGATACTATTTCGGAAAGGCAAAATAGTGCACAGTTGTCAGTTGAAGTTGAACGTCGAGGAGACGACCACGTGACATGTACGCGTCGCGCCGTATCGCCTCAAATCCGCGCCACGACGCGCCGAGATACGACCCATGGTTTGGAACGCTGTAAAAAACAGTGCCAGATACCTCAAACGCATAAATAATTCAATGGTTGAAGGCTGAAGTTATCATCGTGTCAGTTTAAAATCTTTCAACTTGATGCATAATAGGGATGCAGCGTTTCAGTGGAAGATGGCCAGTGCGCGTGATGAGCCTGCCCCACCACGATAATTCCATAATTTCCAACGATGCCAGTGACAAACTGGCGCGAAGTGTTTCACAAAACCACCTTAAATTTCGGCATCCAGAAATAAGTGGATGAGGGAGTCAATGGATGAGGGAGTCACAATGGATACAGCAGCTCACCCGAATACATGTTTTAAAGCAGAACGAAAGACCCAGAAAGCGGGTCAGGAAAGAAAAAGAAGAAACGACGTGCGGACGCGGGGAGTCGAACCCCGGTTGCCTATTGGGCAATGCTACGAGGCGAACGCTTCCATACAGTCTGCACATGGAAGGGAGTCTTAGAAATATCCACGGCCAACCGCCGTTGAATGTTTGAAAATTCCGTGCGCGCAGACAACTGTATCCATCCATTGAATCCATTGAATATCGTGGCTATAAATACTTGTTTAAATTTAAATAATGTAAGATGCATGCTCAAGTATAGATATTAATCGAGTTGAATTGGAAATAGGCGTTGACAAACGCAGCCGGGTTGGCGTCCACGAAGCCTGTCAACGCGACGGTTATTAGTTCATTCATTTGCGGCCATGGGGCAAAAAGGCACGCACTGTTGCAAGTCGAGGGGCATCCCGACGCGCCGTAGACACTCCCGGCCCAGGCGCCACCTGTCACCCAGGATTAATTAGTGGCGCTCGCGGAAGAAGTAGGAATGAATGCGTACAGAAGGTAAGGTTGATGATGATGTTGTTGGCATCGAAGAATTGCGGGATGTTGCAACTGGTGTTGGGGAAGTTGGCCACGGGAGTTCCCTGCCCGACATATATAAGATTGATGTCGTCTAAAACAGGCAAGGCATGACTCACCCAGTTGGCGGTGTTCACGCTCGTGCTTCCCGCTCTGACGTCCGCAGGTACGTTGCCAGCATTCCGCGACCAGAACCACACCGAGATGAACGTGCTCGTGCGCTCTATCGCGTACCTGCGTCAAGATCAGTAGGAGTAGGTTACTTGATTCTGTGGCAACGTACCATCCACCGCCATCTGCGTTGAATGTAGGACCAAAGCTGGGTGCCTGTCCGACACTGACACCACAGCCGGTGTTTCCGTTCACGGCGGTGTTGCAATCAAGTTGGAGAGAAGTACTGCGCGCGACAATCAATGTATGGATCAGAGTCGCGGGATATGACGAACCCCGTCTGAGTCCGAGCGGCCGGCATCGTGCATCCTAAGAATGGCGTCAGCGAATAAACAACGTAAGGTAAAATTCCCAGACCTGGCGAGGTGTGGAGGGTGACCTGGTTAGTCCCTTGGTCGTTGACGCCCTCAATCTGGATCCGTCCTAAGAATAAAGCCTCTTTGTTAAGGAATGACCCACGATATCCACTTCTCCCTGCAGAGGAAATTAACACATGTTAAATCATATCATGGGACGGACGTACACCATTTGGCCAATTGGATTCATTGGTTTCCCACCTGTGAGAACCATTCATTAATCCCGAGGCAGGAAATTCGCCAGCGAACATAATTACAATGCAGGCCAAGTCCTGTAAAACAAGTCAGTAAATTGAGGTCGCAAACGGAGGAATTAGACTGACCCGCAACCCTGAGGCATGTGAACGATATCGAACCTATTATCATGTGAATTTGCGGCTGATAATCACGTAAAGAAGACGCACACTGCGGCATGCGTAGTGTAGGCATTGTTGGTTCTTATGCGGACAGAGTTCCTTCCTACAGCACTGGAGTCGCTGATGACGGTCTTCGAGTCGGCGCGCATGATGAAGGTGTTCCCAGAGGCGAACGTCAAATTCTGGCTCTGTGCGGTGGCTTGATTGACATAGTTTCTGGGCGGGAATCAGTGCAAGTAAGAATGGCGGATGGGCTGGTCACCGACACTCGACCGCTTGTTGGATCCGGGATAGCCTCGAAGTTGAACGAGTTATAAAATCCTGCGCCGACAATGTTCTCCGACCGGGAATAAGTCGCAGCGAGCGCCGAGGAGAGAGTGAACGAAAGAGTGAGGAGCCGTGCAGAGATTCCGAATGCGTTCATGGCTGGATGAGAGGGGGGAAAGAGTTGCGGGGCAACGTGATTGAATAGGACTCGTCCGCGCTGTATTTAAAGGTACTGCATGGATTTTTTTGTGCCCGTTTAGACCAAATGCCATCATTCTGTATTGGCGACGAATGAATTTCCACGTGTATGCCAGAGCAGCTGCGAAAGCGCAAAAGCGATCCGGATCTAAAGCAGGGTCATCGCCGAGTCTTACCCGCGTCCCAGATAGGTCGGATGGTCGATCACATTGCTAAGTTCCCCGAGGTTACCGCCGGTGTATTCTCCACCGACACGAGTAGTGCAGACGACACCTGAAAATAGATGAATCTATAGATGGATAGAGAGAATGGCACGGAAAAAAATAACCTAATCCGCGCCGAATTGGGCCCGACGCCCCAACCCATGCGAGACGAACAGAAACGGGGGACCGGTAACTAAGCAGAAAGTGTCTTATGATGAAGACTGCGGAGCGAAAAAGGAAAATCATCGTCGCGTGACGGTCATACGGCCACCGAACCAACCATGCCCATTGGGTCACACCGCGCCAACGATTCCAAGTTGAGTTCAGCCACTCGTTTTTCACTCAGGTGAATACGCATGTGGACTGGTTTCAACTGGACTCTGTGACGTCATTCCCTTCCTGAGCGATCATATGAGCGCTGATTGCTTGATCCTCGAAAATCCTGTGACCGTGATTGGATCTTGATGGTTGACTAATTCTGCTTCCTCTGAAGTTGCTCTTGCGTGTCCCTGGATATCACGGATGATGGCCAAAGCAACTGGTGAACCGGTGACGACGAAGCCGGTCTGCGGACCTGAGGGAGAGATAAGTTCGCATTGAAGAGCTCAAGGAATCTCGCCTTACTTTTTGGCCAGTGCACGCAGCTTGAAGGAGGACTCAGGAGATGGACATGTAAGCGCTGACGTTGGAATTTGGCGAGTCGTGACCACGGGCTTGACATCTTGACGATCAGCTCTGTTGGTACATCCGCCGCCGGCTATTTAGTTGTCAACGCGCCAGGTTTTGAATCGCAGTTCGAGAGCAGGTCCAGACTGAATCCGACGCGGAGTGAAATAAGGTGGTTCTCAGGATCTTGCCATCGCTCCTTGGCTTGCGTATCTGAGAGAGAGCAAAAGCGTAAATCTGCTTGACGATGAGGTTGAAGTTGAATTGAAGACGAATATAATTGTTGACATACCGAGATCCAACTTTAGCACTTCCGGCGAAGAAACGCTGATCCTCGTTTGTATTGTCCAAGTCGGGTTCGATAGGCGAAGAAGCTGTGCGGAAGGTGATTGTTTGGATGCGAAGAAGATAAGTAGGTATAGAAAGGACCCCGGATTATAGGTGAGAAGGCCTGATTTCAAAACGAGAAATTCGTCAGGATTCGATTCGGTAATTTCGTCAGGATTAGCATAGGCCTAAGACCCAAAATCGGCCCAAAATCGTCAGGATTTCGCCTCAGGTATAAATTTTCGTCCCAAGAGGTCATTTTCGCGAAAATTTTCTCCGCCGCTGGCGCAATTCCGTCAGGATTTGACCAGGCCAAACGGCCATTTTGGCGCATTTCGTCAGGATTTGGAACACCCCTAGAGGCCCAAAATCATCCAAATTCGTCAGGATTTGCATCAGGGATTCTGGGCTATTATCCGGGGTCCTGTATAGAAACACCGTAGATTTGTGAATGAGACACAACTATTACTCTCGTCGTCGGCACAGAATTGGATGCAGGTGGAGGGTTTCAGCGACGTCATCTCGTTTAGAATTGAGTTCGCGGATCGTGCTACTGCATCCTCAATGTAGTCGCTGTCGGGTCATATAATTGTGGCACGAACACTCGGATGCTGGAGGCTCGTTTCAGAAATGAGACAGCCGGGCTGGCTAAACGACAACAGGGTCAGAAAATTCCATCCAGGTTTCGCAGGCAGGTAAGGGATGGAGGAAATTAAAATTACCAAAAATCTTTCTCGCGGAGGCCGCTGGGGAGGCGAGAGCGGGAGTAACAGACATGTGGCGGAAGTAGCGGCCTCGGAATAGCCATCGACAATATTAGAGGTGGACGCAACGGAGTAACCTGAGACGCTTGGGAGGATCAAGTCGCTGCGGACACAAAGTTAGGTTGCTCCCTGGCGTCCATGAACTGCACCCAGGATAACACACATGGACAGAGGAAGGTTTCGTCATTTCGGTGTCGCAAAAGCGGTGAAACAACTGATCGGGGAATGACGGCATTCTATGGGCGCAGCTCGAATTGAGCTCGAAGTCTCTCGAAGCACTACTTACCTCACACCAGGACTGCCCCAGCGGCCGAGTTTCAGGGCGGCGGATCACCATGCGCTATGGATCCCCACTCTCGACAGATCATGCCTAGCAACAGAGGCGCTGTCGAAGAGTTCGGCGGGCAGGCTGGCAGGATCTGGCAGGGTGAGGATCGTGACGTACTTTGGATCCTGTTTTCTTCTTTGAAGTTCTGCATCTCTTTTCTTCGCAAATCTGCCGGGTCAGAGTGGCCGACTGCGGCGAGCTGCTGTTCTCCAATCACCCACGGATTTCGCCTTCTATCTCCAGGGATCAATCTCGCCCTCGGATGCAGACGTTCCGGGCGCCTCACGCTGGGCTGTAGAGCAACTGCCGCGGATAGAAGGTCATGTGTTCCTGTTTGTTACGACCGTCTCGTTTTCCCACGGTGGATCCGGTTGTCACGAGGCGCGACGCGAACCCGTGATACGTGACATCGCGTCGCGCGAAACCATCACCTAGCAGTAACAACCCTTCGGTTGATTGTTCAAAGTCAATGTATTCAAATGTCAACCCTGAGCACACAATGGAAAAATAAATATAGGGGTATTATATTCAGTCGAGATCAAAACAAAGGATACTTGGTATGAGTGTTACATCAAGTTCGAGGCACCCTCGTCACAATAGTAAAACAAAACAAAAAAATCAGGCTCTCCAAATCAAGATCAATCGATACCGTGAGATGAAACAGACACACAACTTTTCCGCAGATAAATAAATCAAAAATCACAAACTAATGTCCAGCCTGGCCACAAATGTTTTCTTCTTAGGGTCGAGAATTGTTCAATATTGAACAGCAATTCTTTCATGACTCTCAGAGACTGCATCCTTGGCGATGGACACCTCATCCAATATTGTGGTAGGTGTCTCGAGCTTGTTCAGCGGTGCAATTTTGTTCTTGGATATGTCCATAGCTTTGTCAATAGATGCAAGTCTGGTGTCAATCTGGGCCACATTCTTTGCTTGCAAGGACCGTTCAAACAGTGGGCGGGCCTTGTTCCAAAGATCCACTGCCTTTACCCAATCTCCTCTATGCTGTGCAATATCTCCGAGACGAAACATGCAATCAGCTCTACTGCGGTGGACATCCATATAGGTGAATCCCTCCAGTGCTATAACAAAAAGATTGTGTGCAGTGTGTGCATCCCCTTCAGAGAGAAAAACATCGCCTAGAAAGCGCAGTGCCTTGTGAAGTGCTAGTTTCTCCCGTGTTTTTTGTGCATGTGCTAAGAATATCATAGTCCATGCAGATGGCCAGTCCATGTGTGATGTCCAGCGACTGACATCTGCAAGCCGCTCCAGACAGTAGGATACAGCTTCAAAATCCTTTCCCCAGGCTGTCAGTAAACACTGCCGTAGCAAGTCCTCTGCAGCCAATGCATTGCCTTCCTGGAGATGCAGCTCTGCCAAAATAGTTTCACATTGGTTTACTAGTTTTTGTTGCCGCAAAGCACCAAATTTTGTCTTCATGCTGTTTAGGCTTTGTTCCACCTCAAGGGTATCTGCACCAATCATGACATCAACCTCTGTAATGTTGAATAAGGCATAAGCATGGAAAATTGGATCTTGCTGAGCAACACGTTTCTGAGCGAGCTCTACATGAATGTTGCGGGCCTCAAAATACTCAGATTTATGCAAATGGACTTCAGCCAGATGGTTCATAGCATCACAGTCTCCCAGTGATCCCTCCATGCCACAGAGCTGGATAAGCTCTCTTGCTCTTTGACATGAGAAAATACTTTCTTTCAGATTGCCCAGAGCTCTGAGACATGCAGTTTCAGTTATCAGTGCTTTTGCTTCTTCATATAGATCAGTAGACAGGTGACCAAGTTTTTGTGCTTCACAGGCATGCATTTGGCCTGCATGATAGTCACCAATCTTGTACTTGAGCAAAGCTTTTAGCCTAAGTGCTATACGGTGTTTCCTTGAGTCTCCACAAATTTGTGCCAATGAGAGTGCCTTCTCAGAGTATTGTGCCACCATGGACAAGTCATTTTTGTTGTGGTAATGATATTGAAGTGCAATATAAAACCCAGCTACGTATGTGAGCAGAACATTAATGAAAATGATATTGTAAGCTCACACTCAAGGACTACACCACGGTTCCGGACCGACTTCAGTTTGAGGTCATTGACGAAAGTCAATCGAGGTCAGTACTCGAGGCCGAACCAATGTCGATTTGAGATCAAAAGCGATACTAACTCGCGAATCAAATCGAGATCGGTTTGAGGCCCGAGTTCAGTCTGAGCTCAGCAAGTGGACCCAAACTGGGCTTGTCGGAGGAATCTAAATGGTGTCGAGCTTATACCGCATGCGTCTCACTGTAGGAGCAAATTGCCTTGAATTTGAGAATCAGTCCAGTCGTGATATATATATAGAAATTGTTTATTCGAATAAAAACAATACAGATTTAGCTCTCCTCCGGCTGTTCACTCGTTCCCGTGCCCGACCCTCCTGCGCCGCCTTCTCCAAACACTCCTTCGCCACTTGAGCCCGCCCCTTCTGCACCCCCGGGAACTTGGTCTTCATCCTGGGGAGCCCCGTTGTCGTGCGGCCCGGCCTCGTCGTCATCTTCCGAGCGCTTGCGCTTCTTGGTCTTGCTTTTCTGCTTTGGGAGGCGTTTGACCTGAGGAGCCACCTTGTACAGCTCTCGAAGCCAGCGTGGACAGGTGAAGTTCGGGTCGGTGAAAGATTTCACTGTGTATTCAGTCGTGGAAGGATCATTGAATTGCTCGATGTCGTCGGCGTAGATATCTTCCAGAAGCCTAAATGGAAATGAGACTCGACAATTGAATATGCAAGACATGGGCAACTCACTCGACGAAGCTCTGAGTTCCCCCTTCACGGAATGCTTCCAGTTCATTGTCGACCTTCCCCCAAAACGCGTTGGCACTGTGGTTCAATCCAATGTGTCGGCGCTGGGACAATATAATCAATATGATGAAGGGATTAGAGAAATTCAACTCACCAGCAGCGCAAGGCGCATGTAAAGGCCAAGGGTGTGTGGAACGTGCTGTGTATGGACAAGTGAAACAAGCACTTCGGCCATCTCTGCAATGTTGGCACCAGCGTTCTCGATAATCTAAAGAAAGTCAGAACAACATCAAGTGCCGGGATGATCACATACCTTCTTCTTAATCGCATAACGTGCTTGGGAAATTTCCTCCCCAAGCCAGGCAGTCAGCTCATCGACATGGACACTGTCCGAGTCCGGAAGATCAGGTGTACCGACAGCACGCATCGCCAGCTATAGAACAGTGGCTGAGATAAAGATGAATGCATACGACATTGAAAAACTCACGAGGATTACATCAGCCAATGTCCCCGCATACAGCTGGATGTTGGGGAGCAGGAGGAGGGAGTATATGTTGTGACGAGCAGTTTTCTAAAGCATGGAACAGTTCAGAAGAAGCCAAGGAGAACAAAAGATACACACCTCAAGCGCACTCGACGGAGTCCAAGCCTCTGCGGTGTTTTGGGTAAGCTTGCTAAGCTGATCCCGGAGCTGAAGGGTCCAGACGGCTTGGAGCGCGTCGCGTTCGTCCTTGCTGGTTGTCTGGAAGAGGGATGAGACAAGTTAAATGCCGGTGGCATTGCCACTCACCGCAAGGTAAGTCCGAAAGTCACTCTCCGTGCAAGGGTCAAGTTTCACCCGCTTCAGCTCGCGTTCCCCAAAGTTCTTGAGCTGGGCCATTGACGTGCCCCGGACGTTGAGAGCAGACCCAGAAGAAAAGGAGGAATTGAGGTCAAAGAGGGGTGGCAGCGGTATCGGTGTTGGTGGGATGACCGGGCTCGATGGGGTGCTCGAAGGCGGAGGTGCATGTCGGCGCCTCTGCTTGGCACGCTCCATGAGTGCTTTGGTCGATGCAGGGGCCATGATGGTGTGAAGGAAAGAGTAAAGAAGAAAGAGAGAGTTGTGACAATAACGCACATGTGATCGCGGCTTTGAAGGTTTTGAGACACACTCGGTGGCAAAATATCGGAAATGCCGCGAGCATCTTGGGAGCCTCCGCTGGGTGAGGCTACAATCTATTGAAAATTGGGTCAGATACTGACGATGGTGACAGAAATAGCCCCGTATCTCCTGTATTCCGGAGACAAAAAAACAGTTCACTGCACCGTCTGCCATGGAACATCTGGAGCGGGCCTTGGTCGACATGGGATTGACGCGAAATCGCTGAAAAATCACCTTGCATCTCCGTCACACGCGACTTGTTGGAAAAACCACCTGGCACGCGAAGAGGCGCGTGCCGCCGATCTTGAAGCCTTCTCTGCGGTATCAAACTCGACGGCCGTCTCGGTGTTTCCTGATTTCGAAGTCCCCGATCTTGACTATCCCCCACCCATGTTCGCAGCCGCGGAGCCGAACGATTCTGTTTATTCTCGTGTTCTGAGCGCCAAGGAATTGGCCCAGGAGCTCGGAGCAGACTCAGCGGAGCCAGCGATATTGACTGTCGAAGAAAAACAGTCAAATCTTCGCCAGCAATATGAGCAAATGCTTGTGGATGCATACCAGGCAGACCATTTGGAAAACGAGGACGGTCCGGACGATCAATTTGTGAGCGATGAATTGCCGAGAGGCTCGAGAGGTGGGGAGGGAGACGAGGAGGAAGACGAGGAATGTTTTGATCCTTCCATGCTACCTGCGTCCACATATCATCCTTATCCAAGCAAAGCGGTAAGAATACATTACCTTTCGCTTTTTCTTGCTCATAAAAATGTCCAGGCTATGCTCCTCGACATCATGGACAATTTTCCGCGTTGCCGTTTCACGAGCGCGCAGCTGTCCTTAATCATCCAGTTTGCAAAAAATCTTGGTGTCCCCGATGTCCCGTCAATCAAAGGCCTGAGGAATATTCAACAGTCGCTTCAGTCAAGCTGTGGAGCGACACCTTCCAGAGTAGAATCAATGCAGGGGAATATCTTCTACATCAACGATATTCGCGATACCATCGCCCGTGACCTCGCTAATCCACTTGTCGCACCCCATCTGCATTTCTACCTGGAGGAGACGGATGGGCCGATTTCGGAGGTTTATCAAGCAGAGAGATGGACAGAGTATGCACCGCAACAGCTCACACCAATGTTCACCAAGGGCCGTCGACGCTTTTGGATCAATGAGCTGGCCCAGCTCGAAGATGGAACCCTCGTTGTCCCGCAACTGCTGGTTGTGCGCAACAATGAACTGGAAGCGGAGGTCTTCGAAGTCACACAAACAGCAGATGGACGATGGAGGCTCCATACAGAGGACACGAAGACCAAAAAAGCTTCTGAGTTTGAACGCCCCTACGATGAGATTGTGGAGGAGTTCGGCAACTGGACATGGGTGGACAACTCACAAGTTCCCGAAATGCCTAATCCCCAGCGAATGCTTGTGGACGACGACGAGGATCTATTCGTTATTATGGTTTCGCCCTGGGCAGACGACGTCTCTGGCAATAAATCAAAACAGTACAACAAGCACATGAACATGTATACCGGGAACGGCTGCCTGCCTGGACGTCTACTTCAGCAGGAGTTTCACGTCCATTACATCTCCTCCTCACCTCATGCTTCATCGGCGGAGCAATTTGCGGCGTTCCGTGATCATGTCAAAAGCACAGAAACCAAACCTGTGAAAGCATACAATGCGGCAACGAAACGGAAGTGCCGATGTATCCTTCGGGTCCCAGGACTCCCTGCCGATAACCCACAGCAGTCGGAAGAAGCTTCGCATATGGGGAGTAATGCCAACCATCCCTGTCGCAAATGTCATTGGGGTGGCACGGCCAAGGAGAAGGAGACGGAACAAATATACCACGAATGCCATCTTGCTGGTGCTTTACGAAGCGCGGGAGAGATTCGCGAGAATCTGCAGAAGCAGTTGCAGCTGGCTATGCGCGGAGATTCGAAGGGAGTCGAGAATCTGCAGCGAGCAACTGGAACAAAGGATAAAATTGCGCAGTACTGGATTGAACAGCTGATTGCTAAATTCAGGGAGCTCAAGGCAGAGAGCAGAGGACGAACTGTGGATGCCCTTGCGGCAGATGTGCTGCGGTGGTTTTCCGAGCAGCCCGGCGACAAAATGAACCCCCTTCTCGATATCGCTGGACTCGACCCATCACAGGATACCCCTCTCGAGTTACTGCACACGATCCTGCTGGGGGTGATCAAATACATTTGGCACCATATGAACACCGAAAAATGGTCGGATACTGACCGGCATCTCCTCGCAATTCGTCTTCAATCCACCGATCTCACTGGATTAACCGTGCCACCCATTCGAGCTGCGTACATGATTCAGTACAAAAACAATCTCATCGGAAAGCACTTCAAAACCTTGATGCAGATCCTCGCATTCCACGTGCACGACATCTCGACGCCCGAGCAGTTCACACTGATCAAGGCTGCCGCAGAGTTGGGCGCAAGACTTTGGATTCCTGAAATCGACAACATGGATGAATATCTCGTGCAAGTTGAAATTGCCGTCGCAAACCTGCTCGATGCATTCGACGCCGTTGATCCCTTGCGAATTCTGACGAAGATCAAGCTTCATTTGCTTGCGCACACCATGGAAGATATTCAACGTTTTGGCCCGTTGATACGATCCTCCACCGAGATCTATGAGGCATTTAACACGGTGTTTCGGCAATGTTCGGTATACAGTAACCACCTGGCACCCAGTCGTGACATTGCACGGAAATTCGCCTCTATGGATCGAGTCAAGCATGTCCTGTCTGGGGGATACTGGTGGGACTCATGTTTAAAGACGTGGGTTCAGGCAGGAGAAGCTGTTCTGGCCGTCCTTCGGACCGATCGCGGGGTTCAACGTCATCTGGGTTGGGTCTCCCCAACGGTTTCTGTTTCTGGGAAAGTGGAACCAAAACCGTTGAGAAAGAACCCTGCCGTAGAATGGCAGCAGTCAGCAGCGTTCGAGAAATGGAGCACGGAAAACGGAAGCGCACCCCAACCGCAGAGTCTCTGGCGATTCGGGCGTTCTCTCTCTGCACAGAGCGGGGATAATGTAACGATGAAGCATTGGGTCGTCGCAAAGGATCTACAGGGACATACCATTTTCGGGCGAATACACGAGCTGCTGACCACCGAAAAGGCAGCATTTGTGACCCTCGAGCATTTTATATGCAGTGAACAACTGAATCAGCACTTTGGTTGGCCAGTCCTGCGTCGTCCGAATGGACCCGAGATTGTTGAAGGTGTTCAGTCCTTCCTGGTTCTCCCATCGACATGCATCCAGTTTATTATATCGGTCGAGCATGACTGCCGAATGGGACACTGTCAGCCCGCTGTTGTTGGTAAAGAACTACAGGAACGCGAAGAGACAAGCCGGAACAAGAGCTTAATCAAGCACACAGATGATGACCATTTCATCATTAACATGGGCGCCCTTCACAACTTCCCCAAGCTCTGTCGTGTACTGCCCAGGACATTGACTCAGCTGAAACCCCTGTTCCCAGATCGGAAAGAATTCCACGCAAAAGTCGGGCAAAAAGCGAGAGTGGGACGAGATGCACGGCGGAAGAAGACAGCGGCAAAGCGTCGACTAAATGCCGAGGCCAAGAAGAAGGAGGCCCAAGATGCAGAGCGAGCTGCTCGCGAGGCAGAAGAAGCAGAGAAAGAAGGAAGAGACGTGGAGGATGATGGTGATAAGAGTGGCGAGGACAGCAATCGCGAAGAGGAAGATGGCGCCAGGTCGTTGTCAGAGGATGAGCCGGACAACGGAGATGGTGATGTGGATTATGGGGTTCGGCCACGAAGGGGACGGAAACGCAAACGGAGATGAGTATCATATTGATCGGAAATCACAGCTTCGTCATCGCGGGCTGCCCGTCTTGGAAAATAAATAAAGGGATAATATATTGTCTTGATGTGAACTCAACTAACAGGGCTGGGTTTAAGGTCTGTTCAGAGCTCAATATGATCTGGATTTGAGGGCACAATGAGGTTGATGGTCTGATATCACATCGGCATCGAAATGGGAACAAATTGATGTCAAAGATTGATACCCTTTCGAACTACCGCCGCGAGGTCACACTGAAGTCGAGCCAGGTTGGTGGTGTAGATCATTCAAGTGATGCAAATGTGTGATACCTTGATGGATCAGGGATTCTGGGTTGACAACTCCATAAAAACTTGATGAACCAAGTATCTCACTGAGATATTGGACTTCTATCCGGTGGTCAGAAGGCTTAGGCAAGATAGTTGGGATGTAACCCATTAATGAAGTATGACCATGACCACTGTTTCGACCAAAACCATTCAGAGAAAATGTGCAGTGTATGGCATCAGCAAGATCTGGATTGCTGGGATACAATTCCAGCAGTAGTAATTGGTGAAGGTTGGAAAGATTTGATGTGATTTGATGGAGTCTTCCAGTATTCTGTTGAGTTCCATGGTATGTCTGATATAAATTCAAAACCAAATGGAAGTACTTGAAAAGGGGATGGAAGAGGGCTGGTGATGGAGGGTGAACAACTGAATGTGTTCTCGGATGGGAATCAGTGATTTCAGCCGCTTGTTGTCATCAGAATACGCTAGTGAGGTTTGGAGCAATGAAGCTTTACATCCTAAAGGATCTATGATAGGGATATCACATTGAACAAGCTCAACATCTGAAAGCCCATCTGGAAGGGTTGAGAGAAGACTCAACAAAGCCTTCGCACCAAGACAAGATGTCAGACGGGGACTTGCAAGTGACATTGAAATAGACACATTCAAACTTGATTGCTTATCATGGCCAGCCGAGAGCAAAGATGTCTTTTCTTTCTCCCAGTGAGCCAACACAGTGGAGCAGCCCTCATAGTCTACCAGATGTGCAATTAGATCAACAGCAAGTGGCATGTTGTCTGTCAACTGGAGTAGCTGGTCAATCTCCTTGCTGTCATGGAAGCCATCTGCAATTTCAATGAAAGTCTGTCTGGCAGCCTCATATGACAAGGGCTTCAAGGGCTCCAAAAAAGGACGAGTCCAGCGGACCTTGGCTGGCCGCTCTGCACCTCGCATTGTGATCTATTAATAATATATCAGCAGGTGTGGGTTTGTTGGTGTACGGGTGCTTACTATCAATGCAAGATGTGGGATATCAGTACGCAGAGACAGAAACTCTTCAACTCCACCATGTGACTGGACTGGTTCCCATGGTGTCTCCAGGTTATCAAGGACCAAGAGGCAAGGGGGGCCATTAGAAAGAGAATGAACAACAGCCTGTGTGAGGTCCTTTCCCGGCTTCAGTCCCAAATAGGACCCGGTCAGGGCTGCAAGCTCAATGCCAGTGGTAGTCAGATCTGCAGCTATGAAAAACCTATTCTCATATTTGGCAGCAACCTGAGGGTGATGCAGGGCAGCTCTTGCAAGACTTGTCTTCCCTATGCCGCCAGCACCTAAAATAGCAATATGGGCTGATTGCTGTATGAGACTTGTTGTAATGTCCTCCAGCTCTGATTGACGGCCATGGAATATTGCTGGCTGTGCAGGCAATAGGGCAAATGAGTTTGAACTTGATAAACAAATTATCAGCACAGATCATCCACTGATATAGTACTCTGTTCCTACCTGTTGTTTGACCCGGTGGTACTCTGATAAATCTGGATCTCCAGTCAACAGGTGTTCCATGAGGGAGGATGACAAGTAACATACAGATGATGCCCTGTCAGAATTTGAATCATCAGAAAGATTTGCAACCAATTCCATGAGTTCCTGGTGCATGTCTTCTGTTTTTTTCTGCATTTCGACCATATTGTCAGCGATGATGAGACCAGCCTCAACCTAGATGGGTTTGCCTTTGATGTGTAGAAAATAAATGTATAAGGACTTACCTTGAACACTTTTAGAGCCTCCTCCAATCCTGCCTGACAGGCCTTGCGAAGTGTATTCATCTCATTCTGACGAAAGAAATACTTGATCTTGTTGCCCTCCTGGTGTGCCTCAAGAAAGGTATGTATCTTGTGGAGTGTCCTTTCAAAATTATCAGTGATTTCCAGCAAATAAAACATGGCTCAGAATTACTCTGTGAAATTCCCAATCTGATTCAATGTAACTGGTGGCAAATTTCCTGTAATTTCAGACTTGATATGCAAGTCAATTATAGCATAGAGAATTCCATAGATATTTTGCATGAGCTGGACACATTCATCCTTGTTTCTCTTCACATTCTGGGAAAATTTATCAGACTGGTAACCTTTCATTCAAGACTGTATTTTACCTGTACTGCAATAATCAAAGACAGAGTGGTACTTGAGATGGCTCGGATAAATGGGGTGCCAAAGGCATCGGTGAGCTCGTTCAAGAGTGTTACTGTAGGGTTCAAACATGCTATGATGCCGTTCAGGCGGATATCTGCGACAGTAGGCTGGTGGGGCATCTTGTGTGGGAAAGGTGGACCAGAACTCGAGATGTGGTCTTTATATTCACCCTCTAAGACATGTTCTGTGAATCAGCTTCCCCAGGGCCCCGAGTAGCCCATATCAATCATGCATGAATATAGACATGATGCACATGGCTTCATCAACAGGAAGGCCTGAATGCGATGTTTGTGATCTTGTGATTCCGGAAAGTGCGGCTAATTTCTCCCCAGTCAGGGTCCGTGATAGGTGCCTAAGGGAAGTCACTCCCGCTCCCCTAATAGAAATCATATCATCTCAGAATAATTACATTCATAGCGAAAAGGCGTACATACATACATTCGCTATTTCTAGCACTGATTTTATTTCATCTTCTATTTCAGATGTGTTCTTTTCATCGGGTTTGTTTTCTCCTCGATTGACCCTTATCCAGGGTCCATCGAGGGGCTCGCGACCTGGAACAGATGGTCCGCATCCGCGTGCTATTCTAGGCTGAGATCACCGGTCGATCCGGGGGGCCAAGTCATTCGATCTATCATGTTGTTGCTTGCCTTCACGCTTCCCACATAATAGGCTAGGCCGTGAAGGCGGTGATTGGCTGTTCCCCGGCTCGTATTTAGTGGTGAGTTCATTTTTTCACCTATTGGCATTGGTGTTTATAATTACTCCGCAAGAGGGTCACCAGTCCCGCAAAGCTCTGACCCTGCAAGCAGATAGGTTTCCCACCGCGCATAGTTTGCGATTTTAGCGAGGGTAACCTGGAGCCTATTGCTAATGAATATAGTTTCCGATGATCGGAAAGATTCTGTTGCCTCCTCAAATGAGCATTTTGTACTAGTGCTGTCCACATATGATATTAATATGAAAATTCCCGTATCATATTATATCAATATCATATCATACTCCCTGGGCCCATATCATATTCATATATATTATTGCTATATTATATTAAGCCATATTACATTTTGAAAATCCGCACAATTGTCGCCGCCCCCGAAGGATTCTGAGAATAGGGAGGCAGGAAGGATAGACAGTAGTGACGGGCCGAGAACGGCATGTGGCACAGGAAAGCACGAATAGCGAATGGTGTGCAGGCTGCGTCTCGTTGCGTGGAGGTTGAGGAGGAAGAGCGGTGATCGGCCCGATCACTCCATTCGGGAGTCCTCGGCGATCATCGCACCCGCTGTTAGCTAACTACCACCGTCAGATATGCTTAATAAAAGGTGCTCCCTTTGTGCGTTCTTCGGAGTCTAGACGGCGACTTATTTTTGTTCAATTCGTGCGTCGACGGCCTCAAAGCCAATCTCCTGTACCCGCACAACATCGCCTCCCCGCTGCCACAGTCGACCTCTGCCGCAGCGCAGGCCGCGACCAAGTTCACCGACGCGTTCAGCGCGGAGATGGTGCGCGTCTCTGAGCGCGAAGTCCTCGGGCGCATCTAGCTACTGCTTGAGATTTTTAATGATAGGACCGCGTCGCCGATGAAGGCGATCAGCGAATATCTGGACCCGATTATACATGCGGCGATGGAGAAGAAGCGCCTGGCGGGACCGGAGGAGAAGACGGACGAGGACGGTGAAGAGTTGAGCTTGTTCGATGATTTCTCAATACGATTTCGGGTGCGCGCCTTGTTGGTAAATGGATACCTTGCGCATACTAAAATCGCTGTCGCAGATCAGCAAATCCTCAAGGACGAGATGTGAGTCGTTTCCAGGCGCTATTGCTGACAGTTAGCAGGTTGAACATGTTGCTCGGTGCGTCTTCCCCGTGGTATCAACTTATCCAACTCACCCTCATTTTCAATAAGCGGGACGGGACACGGCCATGCATACATTGACCATGGTCATCTACTTGTCTGTTCTTCTCTGCATCACATCTGTCCTGCATTTAATCTCAGCGGGCATCCAGCTTCACCATGTATCCAGAAGTCTGCGCCCGGTCCTTGCGCACGTTGGGCCGACGCGGAGGCCGACGTACGACGATATTCGGGATATGAAGTACCTCCGGGCGGTCATCGAGGGTGCGTATATGTTACCGTGCATATGGTTCCATACCCTATTCGTCGAGTGACAGAGACGATGCGGCTTTATCCCTCTGTATGCGTATTTTACTCTCCCTTCCTCACACGCACCAATACTGATTCCCGCGCAGTCCCTTCAATATCCGGTTCCTGATGTTCCATACTTCCGATGGTGCGGAATGCTAGCCGCGAACCCTCCAAAGAAAATGTCAACGCGACTGTTTGGCCCTCGCCCGACCCGAACGAGAAGCCTCTCTATCTTCCTGCTGGTTCCAAGTCCGCATTTTCTTCTCCACGGAATAACTGCTATTAACGCGGGTTTATTATCGCAGAATATTGTGCTCCGTGTTTATGATGCACCGACGGACGGACCTCTGGGGTCCCGATGGTGTGTTCACTTCGAACGCCTCACACCCTACTGATCAGAATATGATTTGAAGTCGAGGAATTCTCCCCGGACAGCTTCCTGGATGAAAGACTGAAGGCGTACCTCCTTAAAAACAGCTTTCAGTTCCTTCCGTGCGTTGTCGTATCCCTGCTCCATTCATTCAATTCGTTGAACAGACCCTCTTCGTAGGTTCAACGCCTGTCCCAGAATTTGTTTGGGTCAACAGGCACGTCCTCCGTTATATGTACACTCCATGAAAAAAATACTAGCTACATTCTCAAAACAATAGTTCGCATATAAAGAAATGTCTTTCATGATCATTCGCCTGCTCCAAGCATTCTCATCCTTCTCTCTCGACGAGGACGCATTCGCACCGGAGGCGAGTGGAAGGACACACAGGGACGCAAGGCGATTGAGAAGTTCCGGCCAAGCTGCACCCGTCGATTTCGACCACGGTAAGCTCATTTAGACAGGCTTCGAACTCTGTTGTTAATAGCTATGCAGGACGGCTGTGGATTAAGGTGAAGGACGCGAAGGATGTTTAACCGTGCACTGCGCCTTGTTCTTACAGAATTTAATTTATCTATCTTGCCTTTAACCACAATTTCTATTCTTTATTTAATCGTTGATGGTCAGCTGAAAGAAGTTGAGGAAGCCACAGCTTCGTTTGAATGCTGTTTGCTTGATCTTTATCACACCGCCACCGCAATCTAATCAGTGCTGTCACTGCGGCGTTACGTTGCTTTTTGTTCTCATCTCCCATCCTCTCTCTTCAAAATCGTCTATATTCGCGGACATGTTCACGTTCCCTCCGCCACCCTCCCTGGACATGGAAACCATGGACGAATTCCCGGTGGTGGACCTCTACGACGACCCAGCGGAGATGGAGGTCTTTTTAAAGGCGATCTTTGACTCGGAGTGAGTTCAGGTGACGGAAATCGCGTCGAAGAGCTGACATCCCTCCAGCTTCTTCATGCCCCCTCCTGCACTAACCAAATTCGAAGACATCGTAGGCATCCTCCGCCTTTCCCACAAATACGATGTCCCGTTTCTGCGCCGGCGCGCCCTCAAGCACCTCGGCACGCTCTACCACACCCGCCTCTCCGAACGTGATTCAAAGCTGGGCGAGAACAGCGTCGAATTCGCGCAGTCGCTCGAAACGACGCTGTACAACGTCGCCACGATCAAGGTCTGGAGGTCGCCGCGCTCTGGCTGCTCCCTGTCGCGGACTACGACCTGTGCGACTGCGAGATCCAGACGGTCATCACAGCTGGCGCGCCGTAGGAGACGCTGGGCGAGGTGCAGCGCATGACGTGCATCATCGGCCATTCGGCGCAGATCCAGCTCTTTCCCAAGATCATCGCGTTCTACTTTCCGGGGAAGACGCAGTACTCGGACTGCGCCGACTGGACGTAGTGCAACGCCGTCTGATTGGGTGGTCTATGCGGTGGCCGCTCGAAGCCTTGTACGACGGGCACTGGGTGGACATCGAGACCTCGGGGTTATGTGGGACGTGCTTAGACCACGGCATAGGAACGCCAAACAGTAGATCTTCCACATCTGTTCGGGCTTCTAGACTGGGCGGAGCTGGAGGAGATGCGTCGGATTGCACTCAACGAGGGGTGAAGAAAGATGGACAACTTGTATTCGTAGTAACGCATATGTAGATGTACATGGACCCACAATCAAATCCCCGCAATAATGTGCTTCATCATTGCCACCTGGAACAGTGAACCCCCAATCCGCGGAAGATCGGCCAGGAGCCGGGTCTTCGCGTTCTGCGACGTGAAAATCTCGGTAAACTTGTCGTCCGTGTGGATGCCCAGGAACAGAAACGCAGGCCCGAGCTCTTCCATGCCGTAGTCCGCCAACACGGCAACGACCGACGGAGGCACCTTGTCGACCGGGTGCGTACGTTGGCGTTGGCATTCATGGGTGGGCTGCGATGTATAAGCTAGAAACTTAAATCATAACCGACGGGGCTTACAGGTGCGGTGCGTTGCGTCCCCGGCAGGCCTGTAGCTCGGGCGCTCAGGAAGCGCTTGATATGCATGTGGACCGGCCAACAATCCACGTATCGCCTCATCGACGGTTCATTTTCACAAACCTTCGGCCAGTCCCGTCAACAACACGCATCGCAGAGTCTTAGAAATCACACACCGATTTAACAAGCTTCTCCAACTGGTCCTCATCCTGCTCCTCCATTGGACTGCACACATCGAGGAACCGCGGGATCCTGCTCTCGATATATTCGTACGAGAATTGGTGAAACAGGGACAGCTAGTATGTGAGCAAATACTTACGACAAGGTCAAAGTACTCGTCGTCGTCCGAAACGCGCATGTGCTTCTTGATATGGGTATACTTGCAGAGATGATTCGAAAATAGGTTCTCCAGCCCTCCCGGCGGGCGCGGGATCTCCGTGACCTGCACCTTCGCCGCCGCGGGTTCGCATTCAAGTTTCGGTTTCGCCAGTCCTCCCTTTGTAATAGCCTTCAAGGGTTTGTCGTGCGCCTCAAGCATAATCACAACTTCAACCTTCTCCACATACGTGAAATATGCGGGCGTGACGCTCCCCAGGAACGCCTCGCGCTTCCTCTCACTCAGGTTTATGAACGCGCGGAAGTGCCGGTCGGTGACGACACCGACGGCCGCGAAGACCTGGTGCAGGTCGTCCCGTCCCTTGAAGAAGCGCTGCAGCTCCGCGATTTCTTCACCGGGAATGGGCGCGGGCTGGAAGCCGCAGAATATGCAGGGACCCCAGTGGGCGCAGTGTTTTGGTTTCATTGCAGCCTGCGGGGAGCGAGGGGCGCCAGTGCTGGCGGGGAAGTGGGGTGACGAGGAGGGCGCAGATGTGCTGTAGCTTAGTTGACTTGAGGGAACGGAAATTACGGCCTGTGAGGGGCGAGAACTTGAAGCACTGCTGGCGGGAAACGGCGCCGAGGAGGACGGCGCTGACGCGCTGCAATTCAGTTGACTTGAGGGAAACGACTTGCGACTCGACGTCAACGCACGGTATCGTGACGCGTAGAGCGACTTACATCTTTTCGGGTTAATGGGGAGGTTGCATTGTGTCGGGCCACCGAAGCAGACGTGCTGGAACCTATTTGATTTGAGGAGGACAACGATTTGTGGACCTTCAAGTTCAACGTGAGGTCAGCACTGCACGCGATGCGCAAACCGCGACTCACGGGTACATCGTGTCCGGCAACCGGCGGTTTGGATCTTGCCTCTGGCTGCGCAGGTGCGCGTGTTGGCGTGTTCTGAGATGTGTGCTGCGAGGCCGGTGCTGGTGTATGCGTATTCTGAGGTGTTTTGATGTTCTGCGAGGCAGGCTGTTTGGCGTTCGGTGGGGTCTACGGGAGTACGAGTATGACCAAAGATATACTCGATATAAAAGACATACCTGTTCGTTTTCCTTATCGGACTCCCGCTCTTTTCGTTTCCGACCCTGCGACTGCTGCGTGCTGCTTGTGGCATCCTTCGACCGAGCAGCGCTTAATTTGGCCTGAGCAGTACGGTAGTAGTGGCGGCGGGCGGCGTATTTAGAGAAGTAAGCCTCTATGGGCCAGTGTTGTTCAAAATCGGCCAGGGCGGGGAACCTTTGTACGCACTGAGGGACGGAGAGTGGGTTTGTTAAAACTCGAACGCAGTTGAGAGGACATACATCATTAACCAGTGCTTTCCATTTCACCGGGTCCTGCGCGCGGGCGTGTGCATACGTGTCCAGCTGGTGCGTGGCTGCTTGGGTTGCAACATGGTCCTGTTCAAGTTATTAATCTCGATGAATGCAATGGTTACCATGGAAACGCACTCTGAATGTTTGAAAGTCTCGTTCGCTCCAGCCCGGCATCGCCGCGAGGTATTGGGCCAGGTTCCACGCTGAAGTCGCTGGAATGGGCATGGTGGTGATAAACAAAGGGCTGTTGTATTGTGTTGATGTGTTTTGTCCATGTTGAACGGCAGAAAGTTTGATCGGCCGAGTCGGACCGACTGTCACACTGGTCTAGAAATACTCAACATGCGTTTCTTGTCCTTCGACCACCTTCGCATTGTTGTTCTCCGTACACCACCGAGTTTCTACTGCTCTCTATGTCCGGGATTCTTCCTTTTTGCCGTATTCGTTTTGCACCTGCTCACCCTCCGAGTCGGACGTTTATCGAACCAACGGGTTCAATCTCGGTCCTTCTTCAACATCGGGCCCGCGTTAGCAGTGCGCACGGGCCACGGCCATAGTTAGAGCGGTTTAAACCTCGACTTAACTCTTCCCAGATATCAATATTGGAGTTTCTTTTGTTATACAATGCACGTAGTTTTCGCTGTCAAACAATGATTTTCCCCTCCGAGTCTCGAGTTCTGATAAAACTTGAACTGGACTTCGCTCTCGCTCTCGCTTCCTCCCTCATGTCCTTCGCCGTACACCGTATCCCTCGTTGTCCCCCGCATCTCTCATCGTCCATCGTGCTTTCTTCCATTCTTCGAGTAAGCCTTGGTGAATTGACCACAAAATCTCGTTCATCCTACAGTGCTCTACGTAGTCATGACTCATTCCATCTCATTTATTCCGGCTCCTACTTTTAGCAAACACGACTCAGAAGACATGTACTGAGTCGCTTCAAGTTCAAAACATACGAGGGCCAACATCTATCGATTTTTATTTTATTTTATGACCATCCACCACCTCAAGCCAGATCTACGAAGTGTTGAGTCAGCAGAAAATAACTAACTCAAGCGTCATTTCATTGCGAATGAGACGTACAGAGAGGTCAGCCAAAATCCAGAGCTAGACCGTGAGCCGGGGTGCATACATAAACACCTGTAAGAGAAACGGGTATCGCGTGCTATGCGATCACCCTGAACGGATTGGTGTTACTGTATGTAATACCTTTCCTGTGACTTATACTCAAGTTCAAATGCTGGAACCTTTATATAATCAGTCACACACAAGCTTTCACCGAAGTCTTAGATTTAATCAGAGCTAGCGTCGTGATTTAAATATGTAAGGCTGCTATCAAAGCTTAGAGAATAGATGAGCGCTGGTGGCCTGGCTTGAGAATCACGCAGTGGTGAGAGTGAAGATTCACGGTTGTAGATTGCAAAGTAGTAGGATTAAAGTTGAGTGTCGATACAGGAGGAGGATATCTCTCTTATATACTACTAGCTACTGAGTGAGTCATAATTCACTGACTCACACTGACTCCAATTGACTCTATCCTGTACAGCAAAGCACTGGAAACACAGAATCCGGAATGAGTCACAGGGCAGTGTTCAACCGTGAGAGATAAATACTAAATACGAGACATGTAGGCTAAAATATGAGTAACTAATTGCCTACATACAATAAAGTGCCAATATCCATCACAATGCCCTTACAGTACTACCTACATATTTGTCTTCAGTAAAATCGTACTTCAGGTATTTGGCCTACACAGGTTTGGCATGCTGTGCTAATTTGTATTCAGATCGTTGCCAAAATCTCTGATCAAATGAAATATCACCTAGAGGGCTTTGTGCGGCCTTATGAAATGAATGGCTTACTTATATGTATATGGATTAATTAATGACTTGGCAGTGATCTTTGTCATCGAAAGCAAGATGTTAAATCTTGCGAACATTAATGTGATACATGGACAAAGATGTTCTTTTTCTCTTCTTGCTAGGTAGAAGTGGTACCACTTTCGTTGTTCACTTTCCCGACCTTCATATTCAAGAACTCAAAGAATCTGGTGCTACCGGAATCATCCGACGTTTGTGAAGATATCAATCGCTCCGCCACAGTGGCACTAGTGTGTCAGGGAAGTTGATCTACTAAATATATTAATAGAGAAATGCTTGGAAAGTGCATATAAAGTGGAGTATTGGCCGACCCACATCCTGAGTTTTCCCCGCTTTCTCCATAAGATGCCCCACCAGAACAATGCCACAAAGACCCACTTGGATGACATCATCGCCTGTTTGACCCCCACAGTAGCCCTTCTCAATGAGGTCACTGATGCCTTTGGTACCCCATTCATGCGAGCCATCTCAAGTACCACAGTCTCTTTGATTACTGCAATGCAGGTAATGCATTCTGAATCAAGGGTCCAATCAGACTGATATATTCTACTAGAATGTGAGGAGCAACAGAGATGAATGTATTGGGCTCATGGAAAATATCCATGGAATTATCTATGCTATAATCAACTTGCATATCAAGTCAGAGACTGTAGGGAGTTTGGCACCAGCAATACAGGATCACATCGGGAAATTTACAGAGTATGCTGTGCTTTTGAATTCTGTGGGCCATCACTGACTGAATTTGACAGAACACTTCACAAGATACACACTTTTCTTGAAGCCCAACAGGATGGAAACAAGATCAAGTATTTCTTCCGCCAGAATCAAATGAATACACTGTGCAAGGAGTGTCATGCTGGATTAGATGAGGCTCTGAAAGTGTTCCAGGTAAGCTCTCACACATAATTTGTACAGGACAGAAGACAAACCCATCTAGGTTGAGATTGGTCTCCTCATTGCTGACAATGTGGTTGAAATGCAGAAAAAAACAGAAAGCATGCACCAGGAACTGCTCGAATTGATTGAAAATCTTTCAGATGGGTTGACTTCTGATGGGTCATCGTCTGTATGTTCCTGTCATCCTTTCTGATTAGACCCTTTGTGACGTGAGAGCTAGATCTATCAGACTGGCACTGGGTCAACGAACAGGTAGGGATATAGAGCTATACCACTGCATTCATGCTGAATTATTTGTGAAGTTCAAACACATTCTCACTGTTGCCTGCACAGCCCAAGATATTTCATGGCCGCCAATCAGAACTTGAGGACATTTTAACAAATCTTGAACAGGAATCAGTGCACATTGCTATTCTAGGTCCTGGTGGCATAGGGAAAACAAGTCTTGCAAGAGCTGCCCTGCATCACCCTCAAGTTGCTGCAAAATTCGAAAATAGGTTCTTTATTGCTGCAGATTCTGCTACCACCGGCATTGAGCTTGCAGCACTGACTGGGTCTCATTTGGGCCTGAAGAAAGAGAGGGACCTGACAAAGGCTGTTGTTCAATTTCTCTCCCAAGGTCCACCTTGCCTCTTGGTGCTAGACAACCTCGAAGCACCATGGGAACCACTCCAGTCACGTGGTGGTGTTGAAGAGTTTCTGTCTCGGCTTACAGATATCCCACATCTTGCATTGATAGTGAGCATATTATTCTTTAAACCATTTCACCTACCAATATCTTCACAGATCACAATGCGGGGTGCGGAGCGGCCAGCAAAAGTCCAATGGACTCATCCTTTTTTGGAGCCTTTGAAGCCCTTGTCATATGATGCTGCACGACAGACCTTCATTGAAATTGCAGATGATTTCCATGATAGCAAGGACATTGACCAACTTCTCCAATTGACTGACAACATGCCACTTGCTGTTGATCTCATTGCACATCTTGTAGACTATGAGGGATCTTCAAATGTGTTGGCTCGTTGGGAGACAGAAAAGACATCCTTGCTTTCAGCTGGCTTTGACAAACAGTCCAGTTTGGATGCATCCATTACAATGTCACTGGCCAGTCCTCGTATGCTGTCTTGTCCAGGTGCCAAGGAATTATTGAGCCTTCTGTCAATCCTTCCTGATGGGCTCTCAGATGTTGAGCTTGTTGAGTGTGATCTTCCTATCCCAGATCTTCTCACCTGTAGGGCTACATTGCTCTGCACCTCTCTTGCATATTATGATGGAAACAAGCGGCTGAAGTCACTAGTGCCTATCCGAGAATATATCCACTTATTCTCCCCTCCATCTTCACTACTCTTTCACCCTCTGTGCAGATATTTCCATTCAGTTCTGGATATATATGAGAAATACCGTGGACTCTACCAAAATAATGGAAGAGTCAATCAAATAATCTCAAATCTTGGCAACCTGCAACAATTACTGCTTTTAGAAATATATCCACATAACACAGGTCTGGCAGATGCTATAAACTGCATAATTTCTCTGAATTGTGTTAGTCGACTCACTGGTCATGTCAACACCGGATTGATGGAACATATTCAAGCTGTTCTCCCTGTGTTATGTGATCACCAAATAAAAGCAAAATATGTCATTGAGATGCTTCTCACAGCAAATGATAGCCCAGTTGCTGATCCAGAACTTCTCATTCATGAAGGTGTGGCTCATTTCAATCATTTCAACAATCCAGTCCTTGAGTGTGAGTTTGCAATATTATTTTCTACAATGTTTTTTAACATACCACTATACCAGCTGCTTTCTATAATGCAGTTGGAAACTATTATTGTTTGCACAAAAATGACCTGCCTACAGCAGCACAATCTTTTGAGAAGGCAGTCTCATTGGCAAAACTCTGTGGAGACTCAAGACAACACTCTGTAGCCCTTAACTGGATAGCCTGGCTCAAGTTTTCTGTTGGCAATTATTCTGCTGGGCAAATGCATGCCCGTGAGGCAAAACAAATTGCTCAGCTGTCTGGAAATTTACATCAAGAAGCAGTAGCACTGGGATGTGAGACTACATGTCTCATAGGTCTTGGTAATTTCAAAGAGAGTGTTTTCTTGGGTCAAAGAGCAAGGGAGCTTCTAAAGCTTTGTGGAATGCAGGGATGTCAGACAGATATTATGTCCATGTTAAATCTGGCAGACATACATCGGCTGAAATCTGAGTATTTAGAGGCCCGCAATATCTATGTTGAACTTGGCCAGAACATTTCAGCTCAGCAAGATCCATTCAATTATGCCTCTCACCTGTTGAACATTGCAGATGTTGATATCATGATTGGTGGAGATGCGGTCAAGGTGGAGCAGAACCTAGACAATGCAAAGGCAATATTCATGACTCTCAGGTTAATCCAAACAACAAATCAATGTGAAATGATTTTGGCAGACCTTCATCTCAGGGAGAGCAATATTACAGATGCAAAGAACTTGCTAGGACAGTGCTTAACAGCAGCCTGGGGAAATAGTTCTGAAACTGTGTCATATTGTCTGGAGAGACTTGCAAATGTTAGTCGTTGGACACCTGCCAACAACAATAGGCTATCTGCATGGACTGTGATATACTTGGCACATGCACAAAAAACACAGGAAAAGCTAGCACTTCACAAAGCACTCTGCTTTGTAGGTGACATTTTTCTTTCTGAGGGAGATGTATACACAGCACACAATCTTTTTGTGGTAGCACTAGAGGGATTCAACTATATGGATGTCCATCGCAGCAGAGCCAATTGCATGCTTCGTCTCGGAGACATTGCCAAGAACAGAGGAGATTTGGTGAAGGCAGTAGAACTTTGGAAAGAGGCCCGCCCTCTATTCGAACGGTCATCACAAGCCAAGGATATAGTCCAGGTTGATACAAGGCTAGCCTCAGTTGACCAAATTATGTTGGACATACACCAGAAAGGACTTGCAGTTCTGAGCGAGCTGGAGTGACCCATCATTGGATAAGCTATCCAAGCAGGATTCAGCTCTCCCTGGGGTCATGAAATAATTTCCATTGAATATTGAAGTGAAGAGTGCAGCTCTGAAGGAAATGGGTCAAGCTTAGCATGGTTCTCCATGTGAATATTTCCAACCAGGATGTTGGCATTGGCAACCAGTGGTTTTTATCTTGCCTCTAGTTAGATGCACATGTTGGTGTGTTCCGAGAAGTGTACTTCAAGGCTGCTGCCTGTAAACTCTATGGATCTACAAGCTCTATGGCTATATATGGTAGGTCTCACTAGAATGGGGTGGGGTGGGGGGTGGGGGGGGTGGGGGTGACTATGGTTCTATGGCTCTATGGGACCCTATCCTGCCCTACCTAGCAACTGGGTTTTCCAGATGCAGACTGAGATAGGAGCCGTTGCCGAAACACTGATGATGGTATCACGATTACAGCGACGTCTGCGGTGTGGGTCCTTGGTGCTCGGATTGTGGTCTAATTAGCTTCACTCTCTCGAACTAAATAATTTCAGGCTGGAATCGGAGTCGGGATGCTGTTGGACGTGGTGGACTTGGGCGCTTAATCTCTTCTGATTCTGTGCTCGCCGAAGGCCGCCAGTGGAGGTATCATGCTTGCTTATTGCCAACAGCTGTCCAGGGCGCGGATTAGGATTCAAGGAAGATGGCAGGCGTCATCCATCAATTTGGCGGCCATCAGCGCATCGATCATATCGTCCTGGGAAGGATTAATTCTTCAGCACCACCTCGAAATTCATCAATCCCTGTGCTTTCAGCCGGAGAAGTTCGCACTAACTCACAGGTTTCCATTAAAAGCCCTTGGGCGAATTGGCGGTGATGCACAGGTAAATTCTCCATATTCGGTTGATAGTAGATTCAGCGTGACACCACATATCTAGTCTCGGTCGTTGAAAAATTGTAAATCCTCCCCAAAGACAAGTCGATTTGTAAACACAACTTCAACGGCTTAATAGCGACCTATTCTAGCTGATTTCACGTATCCAAGGTCTTGTGTATGAAATAGTTCCACTAATTTTAAAAGTTCCGAAATGGAGAATGTTCCAACACTAGGATCTGGAGAATTCCACATTTGTTTCTATTAGGTTCCCGAGTAGAAACTATTATTGATTCGTTCGAGACCTAGAACGAAATAGTTTGATTAGTAGACCCCCCGTTGCGTTCGAAGTTCAAAAACGACTCAGGGTGTACAGCAATGTTCCAGCACCAAGTGTGCTAAATTGCCCATCTTTTCTGAGCGATCACCATAAACTGAACCGGTTGTTACTCGTGCGAAGGAGACCCTCGGTAATTGTATCCGTTTAGAGCATTATAATAATCCTCAGGCTGTCTCCGTTCCGAGTCGTGCGACGCAATTTTACCAAATCTCAATGGCGGAGTTGACGAAAGCACAAGGCCGTTCGCAAAACGATTAGAGGTCAATCCTTTTTTCAGACCCTAGGGCTGGAAACCGGGTAAGTGTGGTGGACATCGACAGGCGGTTGAGCGTAGGGTAAAAGCCAGGGCGTGGCTGCAGAATTCGCCGAGGACTGTACAATTTGCGTAAGCGTCTTTTCTCTCTGCCAAAAAAGTCTTCATGCCGTTTTTGCCGGTTGATGTTGCACAATCAGGCTTACTATCTCTCTCTCTTCACGAATAAGTATTGAACAAAATCTGTGGTAGGTTTTGGCTGATGCGGTTAAGTTCGGAAATAATTGCTGCTTGCCTTCATTGTTCAACCACATAATTAGCAGTACCAGGTTCATCGCCGCTCTCGCATTGACCGAGCGAACTTCTTATTTCTTAGCATGATTCGCAGTGATTTTTCGGTCAACCGACCCAACATCGCGCTCAGAGATTTCAGATTACAAGTTGTTAAGTGTGATTTGAAATAGTAATAAATCTGTCTCCCTAAGGTCTCGTGAGTTCACCAGGCTCAATGTGAGCTGGTCGACGTGCAAGCGGCAACCGAGCGAACTTTGAGCCGTGCCTGCGAGTAGTACTTGCCGTGACTTCGTTGTGGTTTAATTCAACTTCTTAACATGTCCCAGAATTAATTATGTGTAAACCCAACCTTGAAGGACTGCGCGCTACCAAGGACCAAAGAGAGACTTGCCAAGCTCGAAGGTTATTGTTGTAACACGGGCCACTCGGTTTCTTATTGACGGTAACCGTATGATTCAACAATTGTTGATATTAGGAATATAAGGGATGTTCACAGACTTCAAGATGAGTCCGGACTGTTGCTTCAACTCGCCTCTGAGAAATGTTCATTGAAAGAGAGTCGGATTAATGGACATTTAATTTGGTAGCAGGCTGTGCCGCTCGTCGGCCTTATCCGCGTTATTGCGGTCCGTCAAGCCGAGTTCCGATCAATCGGCCATCACCGACAGCCTTGATGTATTGAAAATTACCTGGACCGCGCACATAACTCAAAACCCTACGGACATCCCGCTGACGAACCTCCTAATACCTTCCAACCCTCCACGGTGCACGAAGCCTCGGCCTTATTACCGCACCGTTCATCGCCTGCGGCCTCGCAACCGACTCGGCGAGGCTCCAGCGAGGACGTGCATCCGACGTACGCAAACACAGCGCAAACACAACGCAAACACAGCCCGGCGGCTTGTGCCAGGGTGCGTATACTCCTGCTTTCTGCGCGGCGGCGAGCCCTGCTATCCCCGAGGAGTCTGCGCGCACGCTTCCCAGCGTCGACGGCAGGCGCCCGGGATATGCAGGATTCGCACTGTGTGCTCCTGCGCTTCTCCCCGGGCGCAACGTGCTGCCCCGGCAGGATTCCTCTCGGCCGTCTTGCAAGTCGGTCGTGTTCATTCCCTCCCCGAGTCGCCGTCGTTGTGGCACTTGCCACAGTGCCTCGAATCGGGAGGTATTGAAGTTCGATTGACACCAGATTGGCATGCTTATCGGAGTATTGTCTCAATTATAAACGGTCCTACTTGCTGATATATATGCTCCAGACTAAACTCTCATTCAAGATTACTATTTAGCCTCTGCAGGCTGGCCTCGAGAACCTGCAGCGACAAGAGCGCTCTCGTCGTTTACGCAGAGGCACTGTTCGCGCCCGGCGAGCCCTGCTATCTCCCCGAGGTGTCTGCGCGCCCGCTTCCCAGCATCGGCGCCTCGATGAACCGTGCGCGGCCCTTATTCGCGATGCCCCAGGCTGTGCGTTGCAGGTACCCGGGACATGCAGGATTCGCACTGTACTGCTGCGCCTCTCCCCGCGCGGGACGTGCTGCATCCGACGACCCGGCAGCGTCCCCTCGGCCGTCTTGTAACTCGTTCGTACTCCGCCTTCAGTCCCTCCCGAGTCGACGTCGCTGTGGCACTTGGCGCAGTACCTCGATTCGGGAGGCGTTGGAGCGCGATTGACATACTTGTCGGCGTGCTTTCTAGGCAGTAAGTATTGTTTCAATTATGAACAGTCCTGCTCCAGACTAGACCCGGCTCACGCATTACTATTTAGCCTGTGCAGGCTTGCCTCGAGAACCTGCAGCTGCGACAAGAGCGCTCTCGTCGTTTACGCAGAGACGGAGGCGCTGGTTCGGCTCCGAGTCTGCGCACCTCATCAACGTAGGGTGCGAGACGTGGCGCTTCGCGCACCTGCCATATTTCACGCTGAAATGCTCGCGCAGAGGTGAAGTAGATGCAAGGGCTAGCGAGGGTAAACTTTGGCCGCCGCGCATGGTACGACTGATAACTTCCGCGTCAACGTGGTATTTTCTCGGAAAATACGTTGCTTTGGGACCAAGGAGACAACGTGCTGCATGGGCATTAAAATCCATCGTCCCCCGAGTCTGTATTCGACCATGCACTTGGCCGGAATGATATTATGTCTCTCACTTTCATAATTATTCAATTATTCTCCGACCCGGAGCAAAGATGTGATAAAATCGATAGCGCGACCAGTAAAGAGGAGCAGAAAGTAATAGTGGGTAGGTGAAGAAGTAAGGCAGTAGAAGACTAGCTAACGCGACGCGAAACAAATTGTCAGGAGGGTCCTTCCGAATCTCCTCGAGCCGACGAGGACGGCATGCGCTTGGCAAGATTACTCCACGTCGATCTCCGCAGCGGGTGACTTCGCGAGTCCCGCCTCGGCTCCATCGCGAGGAAGAACCATCGGCGCGTACGCACTCAGTCTCTCCGCACGCTCCACCTCCGGATTCCTCGCCAGCACACATAGCAGGGTATCCACCACCGCCACCATCCCTGCAGTCCTGCCGTCGCGCTACCGCAGATGCCAGCGCTGGGTAGATTCAAGCCCAGCGTCGTACAGTATATTCGCGGCCGCTTTCGCTGAGGCACGCCGCGGGCCAAGCAGGCTCACAACAGCTGTCGCGAATCACGGATACGCCCACACCCAAAGCACGTCGCTCGCGGATCGTAATGTCCGTGGGCCGAATGTAAAGCTCGATGGGTGGGCGAGGACACGCGAGCAAGCCGCCCACCTGGGCGATAATCTCGGGCCTGGGTATACGGCGAGATTTACTGCATCGACGGGTATCTTGTGGCCGCTATGGAATCCAGATGCGCCACTTGCGCTTGATGTCTCCGAATCGGGATTTAGAAGATAATTGCTATATTCATCGATCTGTGGCGCAACTTGGCGTAAGGAAGAGGAAATGGCGGAGGAGACGTACTGGAGTATGACATCGTTGGCGTCATCTAGATAGTTGTCGCGACATCCGCGTCGCGTCGCTCCATCATGAAGTGTCGGTGGCCGAGCGGGATCGACCGCGTGGACGCGGCGTGAAGCATGAATATCCGTGGACGCAATCCACTAAGATCCCTTCCCGTAAGATCCCCATGATGGCGGAGTCATAGACTATTTGGCGCGCATTGCGAGGTGAGCCAGTCAAGATCTTGAGAATGTGCTTGTCCGCGGACGCTGGTAGCAGGCCGCTATCAGTCCCAGAACGCGCGACCAGACCGTAAAGCGAGTACGGGCGACCGATGGTAGCATCATGCACGCGATGAAGTGTGTCGCCGCGAGAAGGAGCTCGGGAGGACATCAATATCCAGCGAGCCACCAACGGCGAAAACTTGGAGCTTGTAACCGAACCCAGGAAAGATATGCCGTGGCTATGGCTCATCCTGAGGTCATGAGTAGTAGCCAGTAAGAATATTACAGACACATGGAGAGTACAAGCTGCAGGCGTACCTCGTATCCCTCTAGCTGCGTATGGACTCGATATTCTGGACACCGAGCAGGATCGCCTCCGTGTTTATGTATTTCGTCCCAAATGCGGAATCACCCGTATCAATCTGCACCACGCGACAAGCTGCAGGTTCGTGCGGCCAGCGATTGTTCATGCAATGCAAGAGTAACGCCATCGAGAGAATTGAGGGAAGCAGGGAAGGAATCTGAGTAGTGCAAACGGTAGTGTAAAATCGAGAAGGAAGACTGATATTGATCGCGCGCGATCATCGTCACACTTCTCTTGCAGCGACGTCTCACTATACACGCTGATCACAATTGTTCTCGACTACACCACCTCGGACTACAGCTTAGGGCTCGATATTGCGGTATCACAAAAAATCCAAGTATCCTATTTGTGCCGAAGCAATTACGATGGACTCCCATTTTCAGTTCCTTCAACGTCCTCGTCCATTTCATCGCCTGCTTCTTGCCCAGAGGCTGTTCCAGGTTCCGGGCTACTTTCGTGAACCGCGTTCGGGGGCGATAAACTTTGAATCCGGCGTCAGAATCTCTTTCCATCTGCAGATCTCATAAGACGTACCTTGGAGCTGGATCCGCAATTTGGATTGAACCCGGTCCCTCCAGATCCGTGCCCTCCAGCTCGAAGACCGCTGCTGCAGGTTCCTGGCTACTTTCGTAAGTCGCATTCACGGGCGATAAACTGTGAATATGAGTCGTCAGCCTCTTCTCCGATCTACACATCCTTGAAAGCGTACCTGTGAGCCGGATCTGCGGCTTGTGAACTGGGGCTCTCCAAAACCGGGTCTTTCAGTTCAATGACCTCTGCATCGGTGTGCGCCGCTTCTTCTTCCCGCCCGAGGGCACGCAGATCCCCCGCAAGTAATTCCAGCGCCTTGCTGAGATCCTCTTTGCGGCCGGGCTCTGTCTGCACGAGCTTGCGGTATAGCTCAACAGCGCCCTCCTCAGCACGCAGTGCGTCGGCATAGCGCCTTATACTGCGGAAATCTCGAGCAAGGCTTTGAAATCCGCCGGCTGTGGAAGCGGGGTCCGTCGCAGCTAGCTTGCGATGAATCTCAGCGCCTTTGTCATGAGCACGCGACCCATCGTCGTGGCGGCCGACGGCGTGGAGGGATGTGGCGAGACTTTGCAGTGTGTTGGCAAGTTCCCATTGCGTCTCCACAGTGGGGTCTGCAATCTTCTGATAAATCTCGACAGCCTCTTCACTGGCCCGCACCGCATCTTCGTGGCGTTCAATGGCGCTGAAATCGAAACCTAGATTTTGCAGTGAGTCTGCTAGATTCACAGTAATGGTGGGGTCCGCCTCCGCCAGTTTGCGACGAAGCTCAACAGCCTCTTCGTCTGCGTGTAGTGCATCTTCATAATGGCCGATCGTGCGGAGATCGATACCGAGACGGAATAACGACCAAGCTAGATCCTTCGTCACGGTTGGATCCGCCTCAGCCAGCTTCCGACGAAGCTCCACGACTTCTTCGTCGGCGCGCACAGCGTCACCGTGGCGCTTCACGGCGCGAAGATCGATGCCTAGGTTATTCAGGGACCAGACCAAGTCTTTGTTGACGGTGGGGTCCGTCTTCGCGAGGTTGCGACGAATCTCAGCAGCTTCTTCGTCGGTGCGCACAGCATCTTCGTGGCGTTTCATGGCGCGGAGATCGATGCCTAGATTGTGCAGAGACTGCGCGAGATCCTTGCTGACGGTGGGGTCTGTCTCCGCAAGTTTGCGACGAAGCTCGACGGCTTCTTCGTCGGCGCGCAGAGCATCTTCGTGGCGTTTGACGGTGTGGAGGTCTACACCAAGATTTTGCAGTGAGTCGGCGAGATCCTTGCTGACGGTGGGGTCCGTCTCCACGAGGTTGCGACGGATTTCAGCAGCTTCTTCGTCGGCGCGTACAGCGTCCTCGTGGCGGTTGACACCGCGGAAATCACACGCTAGACTGTGCAAGGACTGCGCGAGATCCTTGCCGACGGTGGGGTCCGTCTCCGCCAGCTTGCGACGAAGCTCGACCACTTCCTCGTCGGCGTGCAACGCATCTTCGTACCGGCCGACGGTGCTGAGATCGACGCCTAGATTATGCAGGGACTGGGCGAGATCCTTGGTGAGGGTGGGGTCTGTCCCCGCAAGCTTGCGACGAATTTTAACGGCTTCTTCGCTAATGCGCACCACCTCTTCGTGGCGCTTCACAGCGCGAAGATCAATGCCTAGGTTATGCAGGGACTGTGCGAGGTCCTTGCTGACGGTGGGGTCTGTCTCCGTAAGCTTGCGACGAAGCTCGACTGCTTCTTCGTCGGCGTGCAGAGCATCTTCGTGGCGTTCGACGGCACGGAGGTCTACACCAAGGTTTTGCAGTGAGTCGGCGAGATCCTTGCTGACGGTGGGATCCATCTTCGCTAGCTTGCGACGAATATCAGCGGCTTCTTCTCCGGCGCGCACCGCATCTTCAAAGCGGCCGACGGCACCGAGGTCGACGCCCAGGTTGTGCAGGGACTGGGCGAGATCCTTGCTGACGGTGGGGTCCATCTCTGCCAGCTTGCGACGAATTTTAACGGCTTCTTCGTCGGCACGCAGAGCATCTTCGTGGCGTTTGACGGCGCGGAGGGCTACACCAAGGTTTTGCAGTGAGTCAGCGAGATCCTTGCTGACGGTGGGATCCGTCTCCGCTAGCTTGCGACGAATTTTAATGGCTTCTTCGTCGGCACGCAGAGCATCTTCGTGCCGGCCGACGGTGCTGAAATCGACGCCTAGATTATGCAGGGACTGGGCGAGATCCTTGCTGACGGTGGGGTCCGTCTCCGCCAGCTTGCGACGAATTTTAACGACTTCTTCATCGGCATGCAGAGCATCTTCATGGCGTTTGACGGCACGGAGGTCTACACCAAGGTTTTGCAGTGAGTCAGCGAGGTCCTTGCTGATGGTGGGGTCCGTCTCCGTAAGCTTGCGACGAATTTTAACGGCTTCTTCGCTGATGCGCACCACCTCTTCGTGGCGCTTCACGGTGCGAAGATCAATGCCTAGGTTATGCAGGGACTGTGCGAGGTCCTTGCTGACGGTGGAGTCCGTCTCCGTAAGCTTGCGACGAAGCTCGACTGCTTCTTCATCGGCGTGCAGAGCATCTTCGTGGCGTTCGACGGCACGGAGGTCTACACCAAGATTTTGCAGTGAGTCGGCGAGATCCTTGCTGACAGTGGGGTCCGTCTTTGCGAGGTTGCGACGGATTTCAGCAGCTTTTTTGTCAGCGCACGCAGCGTCCCTGTGGCGGTTGACACCGCGGAAATAAAATGCTAGGTTGTTCAAGGACCAGGCGAGATCCTTGGTGATGGTGGGGTCTGTCTCCGCAAGCTCGTGACGAAGCTTGAGTGCTTCTTCATTGGCCAGCACTGCATCTCCGTCGCGACCGACGGCGTGAAGATCGACGCCTAGGTTATGAAGGGACTGCGCGAGATCCTTGGTGATGGTGGGGTCTGTCTCCACAAGCTTGCGAAGAAGCTCGACGGCTTCTTCATTGGCGCGCAGAGCATCTTCGTGCCGTTTGACGGTGCGGAGGTTTACACCAAGATTTTGCAGTGAGTCGGCAAGATCCTTGCTGATGGTGGGGTCCGTCTTTGCAAGGTTGCGACGGATTTCAGCGGCTTCTTTGTCGGTGTGCACAGCATCTTCGTGGCGTTTGATGGCACGGAGATAGATGCCTAGATTATGCAGGGACTGCACAAGATCCTTGGTGACAGTGGGGTCTGTCTCCGCAAGCTTGCGATGAAGCTCGACGGCTTCTTCATCGGCATTCACAGCATCTTCTTGCTGGCCGATGGCGTTGAGATCGACACCTAAATTGTTCAAGGATTGCGCGAGATCTTTGCTGACAGTGGGGTCCATCTTCGCAAGGTTGCGACGGAGTTCAGCAGCTTCTTTGTCGGCATGTGCAGCATCCCTGTGGCGGTTGACACCACGGAAATCAAATGCTAGGTTGTTCAAGGACCAGGCGAGATCCTTCGTCACGGTGGGATCCTTCTCTGCAAGCTTGCGACGAAGCTCGACTGCTTCTTCATCTGCGTGCACAGCATCCCCGTGGCGTTTGATGGCGCGGAGATTGATGGCTAGGTTATACAGGGACTGTGCAAGATCCTCGCTGATGGTGGGGTCTGTCTCAAAAAGCTTACGACGAAGCTTGACCGCTTCTTCATCAGCATGCACAGCGTCCCTGTGGCAGTTGACACCACGAAGATCATATCCTAGGCTGTCCAGTGAATCAGCAAGATCCTTGGTGATGGTGGGGTCCATCGTCACAAGCTGGCGACGGATTTCAACAGCTTCTTTGTCGGCCCGTGCAGCATCCCCGTGGCGGTTGACAGCACGAAGACGATATCCTAGGCTGTACAGTGACCTAGCAAGAGGTTCATTCGGTTCTCCTCGTGTGATCCTTTGTCGGAGTTTGACCGCCTCCTGAAGTGCTGCTAGTGCCTCATTGGCCAAGTCTAGCTTGGTGCAGCACAAGTCAATACTTTCCAGGCAGTTCATCAAACTTTCAAGGTCCTGCATTGGGACTTTATCAGCTGTGGCTCTAAGCTGTCGAATGGCTTCTGCCTTCTGGTAGGTCTGCAGAGCTGTGTCCCACTGTTTGAGCTCGACCAACCGATGAGCATCATATTCCAGCAATGTGGCGACATCTGCATCAAAGATCCCAGGTTTCTGTAGCTGGAGCTTCTGGAATAGCTCAATTGCAGTCCGGACCTTTCTCGCATTGTTCTCTGGTGGGCCCTGTGTGAGCTGTGACAGGTAATTCACTGCCAGTTGCCCGGAAAGTGCCATGAATTCCAGACGCTTGATCCAATATGCTGAACTGCTGGCTGTAGGTTCGTCCCCAGGTTCGAAAGTGTCACCAAGTGCTTGGAGATTTTCAACAGCTTCAATCATAAAGGACCTATTGAACAAATCCATTTCGACTGTTTCTCCCAACTGGCGTGCCCACTCAAAGGTGCCAGTTTCCATATTCTTCCCAACGAATGATTTCCATTTCATGTTGTTATTGCCAAGAAATGTTGCTCGAGGAATGTAGTTCTTCTTGAAGGTGACAGATATGTGAATGCGTTGCCCAGGAACAATAACACGACCGGCTCCTCGGTGTGGTGTCCTATTAATTGCATGGGTCAGCAATTTTATTTTAATCTTATGGGTTTTACATACCTGGTGACATCCTGGGCTGTGTTGAATGATAAACGCATCAGAGGTAGGTGCTCCAAAGCCCGCCAGGCCCCCGTAAGCGATTCATGCACCTCATCCTTATGCAAGTCTGCTATGTCCCATACACCTCCCTCCGATCGAGGGTCTAGTCGCAGTCCTGCAGATGTGGCCTCATTCTCCATCCATAGAAGGGGCACGGAGGACAGATTGAGGTCGAGATTTTTTTCCATTCCTCCTTCCTTTTCTATCCCTCCCCCTCTGTGAGACATTGGATAAGTAGAAGAATAAATCAGTGCGAAGGATAAGGCAGCACTCACATGTCAGAATGAGTCCCTGCAAACCACACTTCTTTGACATTTGCTGGACCTTGGCTGGAACCGGTTTTGACTTTGGCCTCTGGCGACAGTGAAGCTCCACCATTGACATATTCTGGGAGGAATTTTACACGACGCTCGTCTAAGGCCAATGCATGACGGAAGATGCAAATGTGCTGGGCAGACAGTGTCAATGGAAGAGGTTTTTCCCGAAAAACTCCGATGGAAGAAACGGTATCCCTGGAAATCAACAATAAGCATTGAGCTGACCAGAGAATGAAGAGATAATCTGACCAGGCCCCTAGGAAATGGATTTTGACATCCCGCCTCGAAAAAGTATTTTTAAAATTTTCAGCTATTTTTGCAGCATGTGGAGTCTCTGGCAAAACAGCATCATTAAGTGATTGAATTCTACCCAGAGAATGCACTTACCCACGCCCTTGTGTCGCTCCAAATAAATTTCGTATGCACTAGTCTTTAGTATCAGCAACGAAACTCCTGGTAACTGGTACCACAAACAAAGGGATGAGTTCTTCATTCCCAGGGTCAATGAGCCCGACCTGCCAAAGGATACCTTTAACGAGGTGGAATCAATGTTAACCAAGCTCTTTGACATACTGTTTCGATCATTCCCGCCAACGTTCGAACCTGATACGCACCTCGGGAAAAACCTATTCATCTCGATTAATCCCATTTCACGAGGTATTGAGATATCTTACCAAAGAAGAATATCTTGTCTCCAGGCTTGTATGTTTGGCAAAGCCACTTGTATGCCTTCAGGATGATGTCCTTGAAATTTCTGTATATATGTGGTGACTAGTCAGTTTTAGAAGAAATAATGGGAAGAAACTGACAGTGCAAAAGCCAAGTCAAGAGCATTGTCTGTCTGTTGCCCCCAGTATTTCAATGAACTTTTTATTTGGTATGGCACATATGTCCCGATCCCGCAGTTGTAATATTTGGTCTGCTTTGCCGATTCCCCGCTGAGGACTCGACTATGAAGTTTCACAACATTGGTGTTCTAACAGAAGTGAGAACGGCTTTCGCAGATACAGAATCGACTACTCACATGTAACCCGAACTGATTGGATGTGCCATCGATTGAGATCACCAGGTTTCGGGACACCCGATCTCCACATTTTCCTTCGCACAGAGCCCTTGCGCAGACACAGTGGTCCTGGTGAGAACAGGTGCATTTGCAGTTACAGTCCATTCGACAAGCGCAACCACATATTTTCGAAGGTCGCTCGGGTTGGTCGCCTCGTTTCGCTGGGTCGGTATCTTCCCCCTCCGAAACAACCTTCTCATTCTGAGCCGTCGCCGCAGCGTCCCTCTTCTCGAAGTCGTTGTCAGCCATGTAGCCAGAGGCAATCAAGATTTCTCGCTGGGGGGATTATGAAGGAGCACAGTGAAGAACGGAAGAGACAGAGTCCCGAGACACGCGTGTCATCGAATATCGTTAGACATCGTGAGAAATCGCTGTCAGCGCAGCGGGAGAACCAGATTTTAAACAGATGCCGTGTGAGATGTATAAATTTGTCTTTTCCGCGCTTCCTGGACGTCCGTGTGCAGTAGTGCTCTGTGGCGTCTAATCTTTCTCTGAGCTATGATGCTTCGCTCGTCACAAACCGCCGGCGGTGTCCGACTCCTGGGGATCGATAGTTGTTCAGGAATCCAGGAAGAAGGCAGGCGTCTGTGTCACGCATCATTTTGGCGGCCATCCGAATCTTGACACTGTGAGATGATTTTTGGCGATGCGCAACTTTTGATGCAAGGCTAAGGATTACCGGTTTCGGATGGGCCGGTCGGCAAATCTCCCCAACGAGTCGTAAGCGGCGAGGTCCCCATCCCCAATTTTCTCCATCCCCTGGGAGCTCACAGACATCATCTGTGACGTACCCGGCTTCGAATACCCATAGAGTGCGCGCCTCGAGGTCCTCGCTGATAGCTCGATAGATCATGGCGGACGGTAAGCTGTGATACACGGTTGATACACGGTAATCGGATTAAGTTGGGATTACATAAGCCCCAATCGAGACGGGTCTGAACCGGCCCATCCAAAACCGGTAATCCTTAGCCTTGCATCAAAAGTTGCGCATCGCCAAAAATCATCTCACAGTGTCAAGATTTTCGGAAACAGCTGTAAGATCCCTAGTCTTTCCAGGGCAAAACCCTCCTATAGACTAGGGACAGCCAATCATAAATCAAGATATACATATCTTTTGCACGCGACAATCTGCCATCACCGCTTCGACTTCGACGAGGCGCGCGCTCTGTGCTGTTCACTCGCTTCGCCCCAGAGCCTTCGGGCCATTTACTGGAGGCCAACTGGAGACTTATGCATTTTTCCTTACACCCTTGTTCATTCTTTCCTGATATAATCGGATGGGGCGTTTTCGGCTGTCGGTGTGTTTAGTATTTTAGGCCTTGTTCCCACCGAACACGACACTACACCATCCCCGCAGGCCAGAACCCTCCAGAAGATTTATTTTGTGTTCCTTGGACTCTCCCCAATGCACTGAAATTTTTCCGACATGACTTTACCTTTCGTGTTCAGTCCTAACCTGGACAGTTTCGGTTTCGACAAGCATGTTTGACAGGAAGTATAATGCTCTCATAAAATAGCATTCGATTTTTCAGCCCTTTCCTCCAACGCACAGCTACAGAACAGTGTCTATATAGTGCTTGAATATCCATAGAATTATTAATAGGAACCCCATGTGTACGATGAGCGCCAATTCCAGGCATGTTTACTACTTGTACCCAAAAGGGCAACTCTTCCGGTCCAACGTGTACGGCGAGGCAAAAAAAAAAGTTTCCATGTTTGTTCCATGAAATAAAACTCCTGGATACATGGAGATGGTATGATTATGCTTGAATATTTTCCCAATTGTTCATGGGGACCCCCATGCGGGATGAAGTTAGATTTTGGTACATGTAATAAGTCAAATAAGATTCTTACATAGTTAGCTATACTAACTATGTCTCGCCGTTTCGCTCCTGTTCTTGTAAGTACCGAATGATTGTATCCTCAGAGATTCGTACCCTCTTTCCTTTTGGCAGAGCAGGGTGGACACACTTACAACTAGCCCTGTTCCCTTTTCCGGGGCACTCCCAACGCTTCCTACACTTGCTGTTTACACAGACGGCACAGCGATCTGCTTTTGACGTTGAGCTGTCAGCAGTGGGGGGCCTAGCACCTGGAAGTAGTGTTTGATGCACTACTGGTTGAATCGGCGGAGCAGGCTGTGTGATCGTCAGGGGAAGATATGGGGGCATAACTATGTCGTTTGGGTGTGGAGGCTGGAGTATGTTGTGAAAAGCTACATGGTGAGTCTCGGATGATGTTCCACCATGTTCACATTCAATAAACTCTGAATCACTACGGTCCCCTGGTGCTGGCTGCGCTGCCATCGGATTAAATGACTTGGAATCAACGGAACCTTGAAGAACGGTAAGTAAATGTGGACAAAAAAGTAATTGGTATAAACCTGCAATCGAAAGGTCAACTTCTCCATCCGGCACAGAATCGGGAAGAGGAATTGCAGGAAGGACGTCAGCATGATTGTCTGCCGAATTGAGAATGTCGAGTAGTGCCTTGCAGGCAGCGAAGTTGGTGCCATTGGCAAGTGTAGAACATTCTGAATTCCACGAGAGGCCCTTCTTGTGATGTACTTCAAGCTGTAGTGGAAGTTTGTAATAAAGCCATTGGTTGGAGTCTGTGATCGCGTGGGATTAGTTCGTTCCAGAACTGTGCAAATTTGAGAAAATCAATGTTCTTCCAATGCTCGTGAGGTGGGGACGCCTTTCCACCCTTCCGGAATTTTGAGTGGTCAATGCGCGCCTTGAATGTGATGTACTCCTTGTGTGTATGAACCGGAAGGACAGCACAAAGTACACGCTGCCGGAACTGGTTGGTTGCCTTGGTGGACAGGCGAGTCATTGTATGGCAATATGGGTTCGGGGGAGCGTGGTGATTATGAGTTCTTCTGCAAGGGATGTAGAGATAGGGAGGATGCCAATGGTCTCGGATGTGGCAATACGAGTAGAGAGCACCCGAGGCAGGGGGAAGGACGGCTTCAAGCCAAGAGCAACGGTCAGTTCGACAATTTCATCCCTCACCCAGTTGTCATAGTGTCCTCGGAATTCTTTTCCAGTCCGATTATGAAACCCAACCCATTGTCGCAGTGAATTCAACAAAATAATGTCTCAATAAGCACAACCTGTACCTTTTTGTTACGGCGGGAGATCCAATTAATTAACAAGCATTCAGCCAGTTCCGAGGAGGCTCGCAGCGAGCCGAAAACGCCATGTAGAACCGAACCCACCCTCAAAAGAGTTGGTTGAGGTTGCTCAGAGACGAAGATTCCGGGAAAAAAAGCTTCTCCTATGAGATCTCACAAAAAATGTATTCAAAAGCTCGTACTGTGACATGAGCAGAAGCGAAGGAAGAGGGCGGGCGACAATGGCAGCAGGCGGGGGGAGAAGGAGCGCGGGCAAGACAGGACGGCGACGAAACCCCAACGCAAAACGGAAAATAAAGAAGGAGAAAAAGACGTATTCTTCAGCACCTCCACTGCACCCCCACCGCTGCCATTTGTACCGCTCCCCGATAAATCCCATCACCACCTACCCGCCATGTATCACTCGCATCGCTCCTCTATTTTCCTCCAGGCCGCATTGCGCCCACCAATCCTTCCTCGCCGTCCTCACGGCATCGCCGCCCCCGACACCACAGCAAACAAGTAAAGGAGTTCCCGCGACACCGGCAGATGGAGCAGAAGGCAGCTTCCCACCTCTGTGTGCCATCACGGCAAGAAGGATACCCCACCTCCCTATGGTGGGCGAGAACGCAGATCTCCGCCTTGGGCGTGAGGGGCGCGAGTGACGAAGCCGGGCGATGAGACACGAGGAAGCGAAGGCGGCGGCGCGCGGGCGGGCGCGAGGACGGGTGTGGGTGCGGGTGCGGGCGCGAGAGCGGTTGCTGACGTGACGAGAGGGGCGCGAGCCGCCGTGAGCGCGCGCGAGTCGGTGTGGGCACGGGGGCCAGCAAAAAGCCGTTACCGCGACCTCAGACGCGAGGACGGGTGTGAGTGCGGGCGAGGGCGGGTGGTGACGTAACGAGAGGGCGCGAGTCGGCGTGAGCAAGCACGAGTCGGTGCAGGCACGGGGGCCAGTAAAACGCCGGTGCCGCGACCTCGGGCGCAAGGACGGGGGCGGGCGCGAGTGCCGCCGGTGACGTGACCGAGGAATCGGCGCGGGCGGAAAGAGGCGCACATGAGGGCCAGCAAAACGCCGGTGCCACGACCTCGGGCGCAAGGGCGGGCGCACGGACGGGGGCGGGCGCGAGTGCCGGCGGTGACGTGACCGAAGAATCGGCGCGGGCGGAAGGAGGCTCGCGCGAGGACGAGCAAAAAGCGGTTGCCGCGACCTCGGGCGCAAGGACGGGCGCGGGTGCGGGCGTGGGCGTGAGCGCGAGTCGGCACAGGTACGAGTCGGCTCGGGCACGGGGGCTAGCAAAACGCCGGTGCCGCGACCTCAGGCGGGAGGACGGGCGCGAGTATGGGTGGTTGACGCGGGGGGCGCGAGTCGGCGCGGACACGAGTTGGCATGCGCAAGGGCCAGCAAAACGCCGTTATCGTGACCTCGGGCGCGAGGAGGGGAGTGAGTAGTTACGTGACAAAAGGGGCGCGAGTCGGCGCGGGCGGAAGGAGCGGGAACGAGGGCCACGTTGCCGCGAGCTCGGGCGCAAGGACTGGCAAGGTGATGTGACGAGAGGGGCGGAATGGGCGGAGAGGGCGCGAGAGCGTCCGAGGTCGGGGAAGGTGAGAGAGCGCGGAAAGAAGGGGGCACTAGGATCGCCGAGGAGGGCGCGAGGTCTGGAGCACGCGCGAGGGTGCGGGTGCGGGTGGTGATGTGACGAGGGGGGGAGAAGGCGAGCGGGTTGCGAGGAGAGGGCAGATAGCCGAAGATTGGGGATGAGGCCGGGCAAAGGCGCGAGTGCAGGTGGTGACGTGGCAAGAGGGCGAGAGTGCGGTAACGTCGCGGACGGGTGATAGCGTGGAGAGGTCGGGCGCGAAGAGCGAGAGCGTGAGGGGCGCGGGCGGCGAGGCGGGGGTGGACCTGTGCTTCTTGTGCGTGCGAGGCGCGTTTACCTGCTTCTTGTTTGTCTGCGAGTCATTGGGAGGCTCTTGAGTTCTAGGACGGGAGGGCGAGGAGGAGCGTGCGAAGCTCGGGGTCCACAGCCCGTCCTCCAATCAGCGCGCCGCAGGTGAGGAAGGAGGGAGGGAAGTCCCACTTGCGGCTGCTCCACGCTGGTCGCTTGGTGTCCATGGCCGTCTGCGTCATAAGCGGAAGCCCTATCCATCGATAATCAGCATGCGTCCGCTCTCCGATATGAAAAGGGAGAGGAGCAGAGGCGCACGGTATACTCTGGACAGTCGCATCACGCCCACTCCCCCCACGTCCCTATCGAAAAGGCCTGGCGTCTTGCGACTCCGGAGTTTGAGTCGGGGAGGGCGACTCGAATGAAGGGCGGGACGAGAAGACGCGCGAGTTATTGTCGGTGCTGTGCGAGGTCGACGCCGCGGAGGGAATCATTGTGGGCGGCGCGTCTGCGAGAGGCGGAAGGGAAAGCCTGTCTATTCCATCGGTAATCAGAGTGGGTCAAGAAATATGAGAGGAAGGGGAGAAAGAAAGACTGCGCGCGGAAAACTAGGGATAAGGAGAAGTGGGAAAAGAGACTTACCGTGCGTTCCGGACCATCCCATCCCCCACAGGCATGCCCAGAGAGTGAGACAGTGGGGCGTCTTGGACTCATAGCTCTTTTGAAGCTTAGGAGTCGGGCGTACGGGCGCTTGCGAGGCGGACTAACAAGGAAATGGAGTCAGTATTCAATGTATTTCTAGTGTAAAGGAATAAATTAACGGGGAGGTGGGTAGAGAGTAGCGTAGAGCGGGTAACGGGAGTGGACTGAGAAAGAGGGCGACACATACCATACGATATCGCGGCTTGTAGTGCATTACATGCTGTGACAAGTCCTCATTGCCCCGCGGGTGAGAGAGAACCAGTTGCAGGCCTCGACATTTGCATTGTCCGGGAACGAACGGCGACTCGAGGACGGGGATCCTCATTGAAAATGCCTTTGGAACGCGTAGTAGTTGGATGCCTCAGGCGCTTTGGAGTGTTTCTCGAGGCTCTTAGAACGTTTCTAAGGAGGTTTTGTGCCATTCATTGAACCGTCCATAGGCGGAGACTCGGAGAGTAAGAGGAAGACGTGAAAGCTCATGAAGGCACCGAGACGAGAAGAGCACGGTGGCGGGGTTGGTGTCAGGCGCAGGACATGCGAGTGCTTACCAATCGGGAAATGCCGATGATGGCATCACGGTCAAAGCGAGGTCTTTTTGGCCAAGGCTCGGCTAGTCCACGTGGAAGTTCAGGCCAGTAGAAATTCAGAAGTAAGCAACCCTGAGTCCGCCAGCTAGTTGACGCGGCCGTTGCAGCGGACGGTTGGATGCATGAAACGACGTGTAAGCTACGGTAAATTCGGAAGAAATTAGAACGCATAAAACCGCGCGCCAGGAGAGCCCGGAATTACTAGTGACGAGGACGTCTGTGGCAGGATACCAAGATTTGTTCACAAATACCGCGAGCGCAAGATGAAACATAATACTTAGACGTGTCGGAAAAATCCTAGTCGGGTTTGATCGTCGTTGAACGCGTTCCATGCCGTTACATGGTCACATGGTTTTAGGTGGCTTCCAACGCACAGGTTAGAATCCTCCAACCACATCAAAGCCACATCGTGAGTTCCAAGCTCTGCCATGGACCAAGGGGGCTATTGAGCCTTGCGACTGCTTCTGTGGCTCTTAAACCCAACCAGGTAGGCACATAGTATTCGGGGTTAGTATTCCCGATCCATTTCATACAATAATCAGAAAGAACGATTGAAATATGTATATTGCAATTATAGCTACTACAGTACTAATTTAATACATACGATTGGCGGGCAAATCAAGTCTGAAAAACAAAAAAGATCAGCGCGGTAGATAAAATGAGTAAACAATTGACGTACCCAAACCACCGTAGGCAACCTAGAAAGACATTCAAGATCAGCGAGGCCGGATAGATGAAGAACGGTGTGTCACCAACGAGCTGCGAGTGGGTCAGGACGAGATTGGAGACGAAAGTGTGACAAATGGCGTACTTGGGCGGCGAGTGGAAAGAGTCAACTAAATGAGTGAAATCAATCGTCGGGACAGAGCAGACAAACCTCGAGAGGACGAGACGAGACGTTAGGGGATGGTGGGGGGAAGAAAGGAAGAGAGTGGGGTTGCGGTGTCACGCAGTGGGGGTTTATGTAGTACGTGCTCCAAACCATGACATCATCACTCCACCTCACCCAAAGTGTCCAATCTTTGGGAGAAGGATGGTATGCATTGTATTATTGATTGTATTGATGAGGATATGTACCTACGACTGACAGCTAAGTGAGAAACGATAGACACCTTTGCATTTTAGAGCAAAGTTCAGGCCGAGGCCTTGCCGAGCGGTATCACTTATTTTCGTCTCTTTCTCTCTCCACAATATGACGGTACGCGCTGCGCATGGAGCTGTGGAGCTGTTGATATAAGGTCTCAACAATTCTTCAACTCAACACCCGTACTTCACTCTACTGATAGTAAACATGGCAGACTATCCCTATGGCTCAGGCCTTAGTCCCGCTGCGGCTTACATTCTCAGGCTCGGCCCTCTTCGACCTTCTACCAACTGTGAGTTAGTAGTTGCAGGTATGAATGCGGTGCTCGACAGCGGTATGTTTGATGAGACGCGGCACTTCGAGCAAGAGCGTTATTCGGACGATGATGACGAGAATAAATATGTTTACGCGCATTGCAATGTGCGGTGGGGCTTGAGTGGGGCGTGTGGAGCCACTCGGCAAGGCCTCGGCCTGACCTTTGCTCTAAAATGCAAAGGTGTCTATTGTTTCTCACTTAGCTGGAATAATGTAGATTAAATGTATTACCCGTCTTCCTTGGCCTCAAAAAATGATAATTGTTGCTACACACCTTCAGACGGCATGGGACAGCTTCGAACTTGCATCAAGCCTTCGCACGGCTTGGGACTGGTTCAAAGTCCACCCGCGTCGCCTTCGAAGCACTCCGAAGCCGTCCCAACGCCGCATGCTGTACCATGCCGTTGCATGCTGACAGCCGTTTTTCCGACACGAACGCGGTCCTAGCAACTCGAAGGCTCGCAGTTGTGCTGGAAATCCGGTCGTGCGTTAGCGCCGGGAGTATTGCGGCTTCAGAAATAAACTAGACGCACGAACAGATGGTGCAAAGTCGATACCGTTGAACACCCTGAGGGTACACGAGCTGAATAAGACCTAAGTAGACCAGGCTCATTCAGCATGACTTGAAATTGGTAGCGTATGGCAGCGATGCGGAGGCGAACCTTTTCAGTCGTCGAATGTAACAGCCACAAGGTGCGGGGGCGGGTTATTCCGGCTTGCGCTCCGATTCGGGCCACTGATCTGGGAACAAAGACATCATGACGGGATGACAAATGTCCAGGTTGGCAATATACCACCATGGCGGACGAGATTCTGGACGACTCTCGGCGCTGCATCCGTTCGCGTTCTCTTTTCTTCGCAGTTCTCTTTATTACTGATGCCACGTCGCAGTTCCTTGTCGTATATGAACCCACATGCGCGGGACGCTCTCGACGCAGCTGCTGCACGTGTCTTGGCACGGATGCCTCGTCTTGATGACAATTTAATTCGCAGGGTTGATCTCTTCCATTCACCATTCATTGCGAGACTATTCTTTTGCCGCCTCGGTCCAGTCATTAGTGGGTCTCTGTCTTAGCGACATCGATCTCTCATTCCTCCCATTCAGGTAGTGTGCACACAAGTTCTACCGACCATATCATGCGCTCGTCGCCTTAACATTGGCTTTCTATTGTCCGCGTTATGTGCCATGCCTACGCGCATCTTGATTGTTTCATGGGGTCCTAATGAACCCTGCACTTCTTTTCTTGCGTGTCCGCATTTTAATCTCCCCAGGCACGTCAAAATGCTAGCAGGTATGTTCTGCCGTCTCCGCTTTCCTCGACAGTGTGTAGCCTGGACTCGCAAATTCGGTACAAATTCAACAGCAGAGTAAGTGCTATACCTATATGCATATCAACTCGTGGTAAACCCGAATTTATCTCTCATAGTTTCACTTATACTGGGGGATTTCCACCTTCCTGTCGGACGGTAAACCCATACCAACAAGCCTCGAACCTCCAATCAGCAGCCTCGCGGCAGAAATTTACTGGATGCCTTGAGATGCGCCGGTATGGCAGTGGAATACTGATTACGCTTGCTCCTCCCGTCATCTTCACAAAAACCTGCGCTGGCGGACTGCCTAACACGAATTCGAAGATACAGCCACCGACCACGGGCCTGATCGGACCTCGTCGGAAGATGGGTAACTGCCAGTCTCGTCGAAGTTTCGAAGGACATAACAGCACCAAAGAGCAGAAAAAAAACCTGCCTCCTCTTTAATGGACTCCCTCGCCTACGAGCTCGTTTTGGAAATCGTCGAACATACCTCCCACTCCGACCTCAAGGCGCTTTCCTTAGTTCAAAACAGGTTCCGGGTCCCAACCCAAACTCGGCTGTTTCATATGGTGGATTTGTTCCAAAGTACGCTCCTCGGGCTGGTCGTGTCTGACGGCGAGGACCTCCGACCATATGTCCGACACCTGACGATATGTATCATCTACAACAATCCCTACCGGCCCCGATACGAGCAGTTGGTCTCGCTATTCCCTTTCCTCCCCAATGTCGAACGCATGGTGATCAAGGGTGATAAAGCGTGGGCAGTAGAGGCTCCGAGGGCATTCAGAGCGGCTATTTTCTCGTTTATTGCGTCACCGACTCTTACGCATGTGGCCTTCGCGTGCCCACGCATCCCGACGGCCCTCTTGTTTCACGCCATCAAGGTCTGCAAAGCGGTCGCTGTAGAGTCCTTGGACGCGAGGTATGAGAATGTACTGCGCCCCTGAGTGGGATGCGCCACCACCCACGCCCACACCGCCCACGCTCGAGTCCCTCATCCTCAGATATGACCCCGAATTTTTTTCTCCGCGTTACACGCCTTCATCCTTTCGAACGACGTCTCGGCACATCTAGCGAATGTTCGGTCTCTGACCCTAGGGGACTGCGTACAGTCGCTCGGGGGGTTTGAAAAGGTCACGAGCCGATGCACGTCGCTGTCGCATTTGACAATCGATCTGTCCTGTGGGTTCTGTCTTCATCTCCTGAGACAACATCCTGAGTTCTAAAGTCTCTCTACTGGCGGAGAGATTCAACTAATACCTGTCGACGTTCACCATCCCGCCGATGCCGACGATTCAAGGCTTGACCTCACTGAAAACATCAAAATAACGCCAATCACATTATCATTGAAAACCTCCCCGAATTTGCGCCCAACCTTGAGGCACTACAGCTTCAATTGGGGGGGCGTCTATTGGCGGAAAATGTCACGGTCGCCGCAGGTGCGGACGCAGCATTAAGGGCCTACGATCAGCATCTCAAAATCCATGTATACCTCTATCTATCTTCCACATGGACTCGTTTCGAGGAGGCGAAGGAAGTGATCGAGACACAGCTTCCCCTCGCTGATCAGGACCAAGTCCTCAGCTTCACGCATTTTACACTATATCGTGGTTCCCGCGATAGTTCGGAAGACTTTGCAGCGGCCCCTTGCGCTCTTCATCTAGAAAATTGAATTGTGCCTCTGTTTCGTCAGTTCATCTTGTCTCCCGTCACTCGTAGTGTCCGCTGATGGAGTTGTAACTATTCTTAGCGATGGATGCCGACGTTGCTCCCCCTCATTCGCATCGAGTGGGATTTTGATCATACGTTTGAAGAATCGCGAAACCTAAAGTATTTAAACCGGCCGTCCTTATTAGATGTCCCCTCCACGCCAATAGGCTTGCGCGCGAATTTCAAATTATTGTTGCCCACGCTCACAATCGCGGATGATGCCTCGCATGAGCTGAAGTTAACCACTGCCGTGTCGATGGCTATCGTCTCCATAATCTCTATGCGCTGGAACATTACTCTCGGGTACAGTGTGCCGCGACTACCCTGTGTCCTCGCAGCGTGTATCGTTACGTCGCGCAGAGACGGCAAGCGCGCCATCGTCCGAAGGAGGAGGTCCTGAGTGCATAACCGGTCAGCAATTGAGTTTTATGGGTGAGGTCCACGTACGACGGCCGGAGGCGCAACATACGCGTCGTCCTCGGAGTTGACACTCATTCTGAGACTTGCCAGCTTCTGCAAGTTAAAGACTGCGTCGACGTTGTGTGTTCCGAAACTCCAGGCACTTTCGTACTGCGTGGGGCAGAAAAGCTGCACGAGTGACGCGGCATGTCGGGGAAGGACGGTCTGGAAAAACATGTGCGCGAGCTCCTCCGATTCGGCGCAGCTGCCTCCATACGGATCCCGCAATTTCAATTTCTCGAGTCCGGAGTAAGAGCCAAGGTAAGCAAGGAGATCGGCAGTGACAATGTTCGCACGGAGGTCTTTGAGACGAATCTGCAGGTCGGGGTGGGCGAGCGTAGACCACAGGCCGGACCAGTCGTCGAAGCCAGTGACGTGAAGAGTGGTGAGGCCGGCGCTTTGCATGACGATCTGTGAAACCTGGTGGACAACCTGGCATGGTTTCCAGTAAGGTGTCGATATTTTCACGCTGCGAAGGCCCGAGAGGCGACCCAACTGGAAGTCTGCTTTAGCTCCCATTGAAACTTCGAGCTCGTCAAGAAGAGGTAACGATTGCAGACAGTCACAGATAGTATTCCGCTCCCATACAGGGTCGCATTCCGCATCCCATCTGCAGAAAACATCCATATCAGTGGCATGAATAATTCAGAGTGAAGTCGCGTTACAGGACGGTTCGAACGTTCATCATCGCCTGAAGTGCGGAGGCAAGAAGCGCCTGTTGCAGCGCAGGATCTGAAAGACCGGGAGTAGATGGAGTACAGACTGCTGTCCCCACCTTGGACGGTCTCCGCGGCGTGATGCGCAGCGTCTTAGCGTACAGGGACCACCCTGTCTCGCCGGTCGCAAGGCTTTCGAGGATCCAAAGATCGTCTTTGTTCCATAGACGACTGTACAAGTCAATGGAGGAGAAGAACAAAGGCCCCATTGCAAAGCCGGCGCCTCTGCATACTGCGCGTAAGCTCCTCTGATCACGGCCAGGTAGCTGAGACATAAGTCAGAACGGGGCAACATGGGAACCAAACGCAATTCACAGACCTCGCTCCCAATCTCCTGCAACAGTTCAACGCATAGATCCAGAAGCATGAAGGTGAGTGCGAAGAAGAGCGGCGAGGGGTCGCTTACGTGCGCAACCGCAGTTGTTACAGGGACGTGGCCAGTTCAAAAGATCGTGATCGTTCAGGAGATTTGAAGAGCCTGGACCGTGATCGTTCTGCAAAAATCTCGATCGTGGGGTAAGATTTAGACCGTCCAGTCAAACTGCCATGTCTTCAGTATCACGCGGAGATTTCCAAAACTTCACTGGACAGCAGCTCGCATGTAGTCGAAGTGGAAGTTTGGATGGTGCACACAAAGTGCATAGCAAGCTTACACTGAAACCCCACCATCTGTGGGAGCCTGAGCACGGAAAAACCACTTCAGGCTACCTATATACCCAACCCATAGGGGTAATTTTTTCATGAAGAAGGATTACCCCAAACGGACCTCCCATAAGTGGTATGTCCCACATATATCCCACATAGATGGGACATCCCATCCATCATCTAAATTTGACTGGGACGTCCCACATATAGTATGTGGGACATCCCGCCCGCCGCAGGCGAGGAAAATTTTCATCATTAGGGACGTCCCAGGGTGTCTGGGGTCCTACCTGGGGGGCCCAATTAAATATTTTTGCCTGCTCCATTCCAGCCCCTCCACTGCTACTGGCAGGTACCACTGCTTGCCTACCATCTCCGCTACTCTCCCCACTGTCCAGCCATGCATCCTGTATCATTACTGCCACCTACGCTGCCGGTTGCAGTGCCCGGCAACTGCTCCATTCCTGCTCATACCAGGCAGGCCAAATAAATATATATATATATTCTGCTTGCGCCATTCCAGCCCTTCCACTGCTTGCCTACCATCTCCGCTACTCTCCCCACTGTCCAGCCATGCATCCCGTATCATTGCTGCCACCTACGCTGCTGGTTGCAGTGCCCTGCAGCTGCTCCATTCCTGTCCATACCAAGCAGGCCAAATAAATAAATATTTTTGCGTTCATTTATGTTGAAGAAAGGGTTGAATTCACAGGTTCTGAATAGCAGACGGAACTCCGGTGGTGTACAATTATGGGTGCGTTCTCCTCTGTGTCTACATGTCATCTCGCTGAACTATGGCAGGCATGGAGGATCAGGATTTGAGGAATCGTGGGCTTCCACTGATCTTGCGGTTAAACTCTTGCAGACGGCAGTCAAGAGTTGAGTTGCGGATCCCCTTGCTTATGGCGGTATATATGACCCCCCCTCCCAAAAAGAATAATAATAATCCACGTCGCGCTCATCACCCCATGCACACCTCAATTTCATTGACAACTTATCCCAGTAAACTGGAAAGATCTAAGTTAAAGACCATTTCATACCCCCGTGGTCCAGTTGATCCCAAACAAAAGTGTGATGGTGCGAGCACCGGTCCTGCAGGCACCTCTGGTTGCCTTAACCATTGCTGCCACTTATGCTGCGGCATCCTGCATTCGTGTCCATTCCACCCTTCCACTATCTAAGCTAACTTCAATGTTAAACACTCATTGGACCACCTTGGTTAAATGGCTCGCTTGGGCCCAGGCGTGATGGCTAAATTAAACATACATTCCAAGCATTATTTACAACTCATTGCCTACACTCTCTGCTGCTGTGTGCATGCACTACTGTCCGCTTCATATATATGTACACTTGTTTCAATATTATTCCATGTGTTTTATATTAGACGTAGATAAATGGGACATCCCATCCCAACTGGGACGTCCCACTTTTTTTAAATGGCAGATGGGACATCCACCTCAAATGGGATATCCTCCACCCCAACTGGGACGTCCCACTTTTTTAAATGGCGATGGGACATCCCACCTCAAATGGGATAATCCCAACCCAACTGGGACGTCCCACTTTTTTTAAATGGCAGATGGGACAATCCCACCTCAAATGGGATATCCCACCCCCAACTGGGACGGGGACGTCCCACTTTTTTTAAAAAATGGCAGATGGGACATCCCACCTCAAATGGGATA